>JARHVA010005972.1:105000-235000 GCA_037957365.1 Torreya grandis
TATAATCCAAAGGATGCTCATAATTATCTCCTGACTAAGAACCTAGTGCAATAAATTATTGATACTACCAAAGAACATGTATAGGTGTAATATGTCACACTATAGGATTTTTAATGCTCAGTGTATGTATAATAAGACTCTATGGTCATCAGGGAAACAATAAAAGGAATGGGGGTTCATGGCACCCATCATTGAATGCTCTATGGTTTCTTTGAAGTAGAGATAATATAAATATGCTTGTTATATATATATAAATATGGTTCTTAGTAAAATAAACAATTTTATCATGTTATTTTGGTAAATTTATATTTGTTATCTTTTCTTCCATGAATGTGTAATTTTAGTTATTTATTCATTGCGTATACATTACTTTCATTTGTTTTTTGTAATTGATATTTGGAGATGATAAAATGCATGGTAGTATAAAATATTTCAATTTATTTAAACTTTTTATTAATTATTAATGAAGTAATCATCACATGCAATGAAACCTGATTGGACATAAGCAAACTCAACCATAATGATTATGTACTAATGGAACTTATGGTTTTGCTTATGTCACTAAAGCTAATGTGTCTATATAAATATCGTGTGAATCTATATGTGTTGGTTTAAGTACCCAAATATAATTTTTATTTATGCCCCCTCCATTTTATCCTCTATGAGGAACCTGATCAACTAATGGATCCTTGGTAGGATTAGTTTGAGAAAGATCAGTCTTGGTAGAAGCCACACTAAGAGAAGGATGACTATTAGTGGTTGTCTTCTGCAAAGGTTGATGGACCACATATTCTTTAAAATGAGTAACATGGGTTATCCTAAACCTCTTATAATAAATTGTATAATAAGTGTGGGAAAGGGATTTAGATGTATCATTTTGAAATTTAATAAGTCCTCGATCTATCAATAGTGTAAGCTTTTTCTTGAGAGAAAATAATCCTTATCATGGTGCATGTTTATACCATGATAAGTGCAAAAGTGTTTTCCTTCAACATTTTTAGATATATGTGGTGGGTAATGATATTTAGGAGGAATTTTTATCATATATTTATCTAATAGTATATGAAATATATCATGTGGTATATCTTGATACCAATCAAATTAAATTGGTTTCCTTTTTGTATAGGCATATGGTTTAATTGTAGGAGGTATTATGTAAGTATGTTCCTTTCCTTTGTTAGATACCTGCAATATATATTATATAAAATACATTACTAATTTTTAAAAAGGTTTTTTAAGTGGTTTTTGTATACACCTTAAATGGCCATCAATGACCTTCATCCAAGCTTTAAAACAATTTCTACCAAAATGTATAATTTGGGCTAAAATCACTTAAACATGTTAAATGGTTTGAGCTTATCATATACAAGTGTTAATTTTGGCTAAATTATCCATAAATGGTATAATTAATTCTATGTGAATGTTATTTCTCCCCAAATCATTTAAAGTGAAAATGCCAAAAATGTAATTTGACACTCTAAACCACTAAATTCCTCTAATTCAAAAGCACACAACATGTCCATGTGTTATTTTGTGTTGACAATGTCTTAAATGGGATATTGGTCCATATGCAACTAATGATGACTTATAATTCAAGTCCAATAAAATTTAAATCTAATAACAGGTCATTTTGGCATGTTTGATTAATTTATGCACCAATTTCCAAAGAATTGCACTAAAATGCATTAATCTTGCTTAAAGTTTAATTAATTCAAATCAAGAGCTTAAGTGGATTTTCCATGGAGTTTATTGATTATTTCATTATTGGAAATTGATTTTAATATTTACAGCATCATTTTTTGGGAAGGCATCCCAAGGCCATAAATTTAACAAATATCTTATTAAGCCCTCTCATGCCTAATTAATACCCCTTGCCCCCAAATCATGATGAGGATATTTATGGATTTTATTTGCATAATTAGATTAATTCATGGCCACACATCTTCATCTTGAGATGTATGGTCATGGTTTATCCTAGCCCATTAGGAAAGCATATAGATAGAAGGCCTCACACTCATTATTTTAAGCTCTCATAAGCCAAATTTATCATTCTCAAATAACTCCAAGCCTATCTTGATATATTTTTATTATGCCCAAATATTGAGCCAAGCCATTTCAAGTCATATCAAGAGCCAAAGCCAACCATGAACATGGTGCTAAAAGTAGATGGAGATAGCCAAACCCTATTGATAAATATTATTGAGAAAGAATAAATTAATACACTTCAACAATCCATATTGGAGACACAAGTAAGGTAAACGGATTTGTCTTTTATGTTTTAGTTGTGTTTTCATCATAGTTTTGTTATTATGATCCTCCCTTTGATCTAGGATTAAGGTGTTAGTTATTAATGTGTTTTTGGATTTGATTTCCTATACTAACATGATATTAATCTCCTCTAATTGAAATTCTATGTTCACAAATGGAATTCCCGATGGCACTTTTCATGAGTGCGGAACCTATGAAATCATTTTGCTCTTAGTTGTTAATTATGTTTTTATTTTTACTTTGCTAGAGTAAAAACGGCCCATAAATAATTAAATTTTTTTTATATACCTAGTATTTTTTTATAAATTTGTTTAAGATCATAAATAAATGTTTCATTAATATTATTTGAAAATTTCAAAACAAAACTCTTTATATTTTAACATTTATGGTCATTTTAGTAACTATCACTTTCATTTTCTACTTTTTGGTTAACAAACATCTGGTACATAGCTCATTACGTTTTTGTTATTGATTTTTTTGATCTAATTTTTATCATATAGGTGATTATTGTTGTCAGTAACAACCTAAAAAAACTACATGATAAATAGATATATATTTTAAATATTATGATCAAAATACTATGTGCAGGTTTTTATGTTTTGTGTGTTCAGTTTTATTTTTTTTTAGCCTTCTAACTTGTTTGCATGTTTAAATAAGTTTAATATTAATTTTTGTGTTTTTATTGAGATAGAAATTATTTGTGAGAATAATTTTTTTGTCTTTGGGTTCACAAGTGAAACACAAACTTGAGACCTTTTTTTTCAAAGTTAATTTGCTCACAACTAAAAGTACTTCAAGTAAGGGGTCATTGTGTAACACTTTCAGGTTGAGGGAATGGTTTGAAGACAAACTTTCATGTTTAGACTAGTCTAAATTTTCATTTTTAGATTTAAAAGGAACTTAATCAAATCACACATTTTGTTTTAGGCTCTAAAAATGAACATCCTAATTCTCAAACATTCCAAGTTGGTGTTGTAAACTGAATTTAAACTAAATCTTGTACATTTAGATTCTAGACTTAAAAAAAAATAGATGTTCTTTTTTAATAAGTTTTTTTTTTTTTTTTTTTTTTTTTTTTTTTTTTTTTAATATTTCCATTTTTGCACTTAAACCAAGGGGCCTAGTAATTAATAAACATCACATTTGAATTTGGTCTTTAAAAATCAAACTTCACTCATAATTGTTTGTTGATTATTATTTTAACAAAAAAGATAGCATGTGTATTCTCTCCATCTATCCCATATAGGAAACTTTTGGGATCAAAAGTTCCTTTACATCGAATTTTTTGCCTTATTCCAAAGACATAGAAAAAAAAGTTGCCTAGGATCTCTCCAAAACCCATATGGTATGGGTGTTCTAAAAGTAACTATTGATCAAATTTGACCTTTGGTAAAATTTGGTCAAAACCTACATTTATAAACTTTTTATTAGTTTATAAATGTTCTATATGGGTCTCATAATGGTCTAAGAATCTTACTTATCTCTCTTCTAGCTTGGGTCTCAGCTTATCTCCCTTATATTGGCCTAGTCAACTAAGGTCAAAGTTGGTCAACCCTAGTCAAACATGGTAAAAAGATAATTTTATGTTATAAATGTCATAATATTGTCATTTAGGAGTCCTAAGGTGTTTAAAATTCATTAATTCATCCTTTACCATGTTTCATGTGTCAATAGTGTCATTTGGCCATATTTTTAGCCTATTTAATGACTTATATGTAATTTCAAGGGAAAATATTTGTCACAAAAGCAATTTTAAACATGGAATAAGTCAATATATTTTAGGATATATCAATATTTAGTTCTATAAATAGTTATGTGTATAAATGGCGAGTTTTTCCTTGATTTTAGGCCCTTTTGGGCACTTGTACATGGAATGGATGGTCTCACTTGTAGCTAAAAATAAGGGTAGGATGACTCTTCACCTCCATAGATTCATTTAAACACTTAGAGTGTTGAGATACATTCAAAAAGTTCATCTACAACTTCTTTTTCTTCTATATTTTCTTTGCAAACCAAGAAGGGTCATTTTCATACACTTGGTGTGGGCCATACCGTTAGAGTTGGGAAGAATGGTCTTGGTGGGTGAAATGTCTCTAAGTATACTTAAATTTCATGGAAATATTTCTCATATTAACATATTGTCCTTTATTGTCATTGCTAACACTCTAGATAACCTTTTATGCATTTGTAACCATGAAGGGTCTCTTTTTGAGCTAGTTTATATTTCTTGTGTTTGGTTTTGATGGGTTTGATGTTTTCACATGTTTTTAATTAACTATTCATAGGTTATTTATTCTCCATTTGTGTTTTTAAATTCTCATGAAAGCAATAATCCTCTTCTAAGCTTGTGTATGCTTCTAAACTGGTATTTTCACACTTTTAGTTGTCTTAGGCACCGTGAAGGAAGTTTTCACATTAAAATGGAGGAACGAGACAATGATTCAAGTGTCTGAACCTATGAAGATGCATCTATAGGTTTTTTAATAAGTTTTGGACTCATGAAATACCAAACCAATGCTCAAATGACTACATTTCCCATCACTATTAGCCCTCATAGAGATATCTTCACGTACAGGTGCCATTTAAAGTGTTGTGAAGTGAATTTAAAATTTTATTAATTAATGTTGTTCAATTTAAGGATAAAGATTTCATTTTTAGGTGTTTTTAAATCCTTTCCTAAATTATTCTTACTCCTTATATACATATCCCCATACAACACAATCTAAAACATCGTTTATAGGCCTCTTCTAACATCATATTGGTATAAAGGAGGATTTGTGTGTGCCTCAATTTCTTGTTTTTAATAAAAATAAATTATGAGTTCAAATGGAAGCATATTAACTCATATTATTCAAAGGTATCCATAGTGCATTCTTGATTCACTACTAGTTTCAACTAATCATCACCTACAGGTGGCTTAAACGGATGGCTAAGATGTTCTAAGGATTGCCAAAGCATGTAAATTGACCCTATATAGAGTCCTTAAAAATTGAGATTCATACTGAGATTAAAATATATGGATAATATTCAAAATTTGTTATGAAATTTTCAATAAAATGTGACTATGATCTTAAAATCACAATCCCAAAATGACCAAAATAGAGGTCCTTAAGCTTTTTTGGAATAACACATACCATGATAGAAGGAATTTCCAATGATCTTGGTCATTTGGTTTAGTATTCCATACCACATAAAAAACCAATTCTATATTTTAAGCCAAAAAATTAAGGGGAGAGGAATGTTTAGGGTCTCAAATTTTCCCTCAAACACACTGAATTCATTTAGTGTCATCTATATTTTGAGATTAAAGGAAAGCTTCTTTCAGACAAAAATTCCATGTTAGGTTTGTTTTATTTGAAGTGAGTGATTACAAATGATCAAAGTGATATTAATGATCCAATATTTAAAATGTATTATGGAATGTTATTTTATGACCTCCTAAGCATATCCCATGTCTATACATAGGCCTGGGAAGGGACACCTATAGTAAGGGTTTCAAATAGTGAGGTAGAAGGTTGAGTTTTTTCACTATATTTTGAGAATTCAAGGTAAATATGGTATTTTGTGACTTCAATACCTTAATAAAAAGTTATAAAATATTAAATATAGTTTCAAACATCCCCAAGTGCACCTACAAGTAGGCCTAAATTCCATGAAACATAGTCATGTTGGAAATATAGGTAGTGAGTTGGAGTTAGTGTTTATAGTGATACTAATGCCACCCAAGGTAAATTTAAGAGTTAAAAATCATATTTAATGAAGAAATATTTTTAAATGAGTTTTTAAAACATTTATTTTAGGATTAAAAATGTTCAAAAACACCTATAGGTAACCCATGTTGTCTCAGTCATGTTTTAGGCAATCCACACAATCTATGCTAGAGAAGAGGTGTTTGAAAGTTCAAGTGTACAAGGGGGAATTAAGAGAATTAATGGAATAAGAAGGATATTTTTCACTAAATAATGATCCTAAATTCCATTCTTAATTCCTAGTACCTCCACAACAACCTATAGGTAGGACTGTTATAGCTAGGCAGGGTAAGCTCAGTCTTAAATTTCTAAAGGCATAAAGGGTGTTTGTGATGACTCACGAGGTTAAGTCATTAGATAGAGACTTTAGAGGAACCATATATGGTATTTAAACCTATATTATTATTTTAAATGAGCATATGTCATGTAAAGTACTTCCATTTTCCATAAAACATAGTCTCATACCCTACATACCCTCACAATCTACCTTGTTCATAAGTCTACCTAGGAAATGTGTAATGTTTGACGTATTATTATTGGAGTTAAAGGTTGAATTTTTTTAAATTTTACCATTAATATTTTAATAATATCCTTAAATGGTCAATTTATCAAGGATAATATGGTAAGTTCCCCCTATTTTGTCTTAGATAGGGGACACTTTTCCCCTTACATAGACCCTACAACTCTATGGAAAGAGCTAAAGTAGGTGACTAAAATGAAAAGAGAGATGAAAGTATGGTTTTATAATATGTATAACATCCATGTAAACCTCATAAACCTTAATATAATATTGGAACTCAAATAGGTTAGTCTGGATAAGGAGGTTTGTAGGCAGGGTAGTTAAACAGGATATGGGCCTAATCCCTCGCGAGTGATCATTTTCACTTTTATCCTTAACCAAGCATTAAAATATTTTTTATCACGTTCATGGAGGTTTATATTATTTTAAAGATATATATTAGATTCTTATAAGTCTAAAAAATATTTTTCAACCACCAAGTTGTAGGTAGACCTATTAGCAAGGTTTAGGCCTAATATTGAACAAGGGTCAAGTTTGATGTAAAGCTCTTGGTAAGATTTTATAGTGATTGAATAAAGTTTTTAGGGTATTAAAAAAATTTATTTAACCTTTTTTATGTATAAAAGCTTCCCAAGAATCCATGTTTGGCCTAAATTGTGCTCAGACCCTATTAAAATGCAAAAAAGGAGCTCGAATGCCAACTTGGAGTGCTTGAAACCTTTATTAAATTATGCATGGGACACTAAGGTATTTGGAAATGTTAGTGAGGGTATATAATAATAATTTAGTGTAATTTAGAGATATTTTTAATGTGCCCTGGCTATGAATAAACCTTAAGAATCCAAGTGACTTCAAAATCCTTGCAAACCCTCCATAAGGACCCAATTGGGAAAAAGAGTCAAATGAAGAATCCAACTGTAGGGGAAATGCCATGAAAAAAATTTGATGATGTAGAGGACTCTCCAATTCTCCTCCCCATGTAATTGAACTACATCACACCTATACAGAATGGTAGAACAAAGCTTATTTTGACAAAATTATTTGTTTTTTAGGTTTGGAAAGACTTTCAATAGACAAAATCACTTTTGGGAGAGAGTTTAGGACTTTTTATAAATCCTAATTTGTATTTAATCAACTATTTAAACTCATAAGTATGCCTACCACCTCTATCATTTCAACCAATCGAATTGATAGATAATGAACACTTTAAAGAAAATAGTGAAACTTCAATTAGAAGGCCTTTTAAGGCTTGTTTCTTGAAATTGATGATATCGAAACCTTAGACACATGTCATATCTCCTTGTTCATGGATCAGATTGCAGATTTGGGAAGGTTTTGGGTGCCAAGTATGAGAGGTGCTTGGAGAGAGGCCATTTTAGGACTGTCATTGATGATTATGCATGAATAAAAGATCATGAGTGGTTTAGGAATTCCAAAATGCATGTGATGACCTATTAGTAACCTCTCCCACTTAAACACATCATCAGAATTGATCAAGTTTAGTGATAAGGTAGTTTTAGAAGGCAAATCATGAGGGGCAGTTTTCTATACAAGTAAAGGAGTTTCTAGACCACTTTTTAAGGCTTGGATGATTAAAGATGACACTTATAGCTCTTGAAATTACATGTATCACCCCATATTTCTCTCAAATTCATTTATAAATACTTTTTTCAAGTTGACACATGTACAAGTGACTCTTAAACTTTCTTTTCTCTCTCTCACATGCAATTGTTATAAATTTTGGCCTTTTTGACATTGTATTAGATATCTCCACCTTGGTATGGTGAATTCCTACCAAATTTTTACCTTGAATTAATAAATATAGATATTTTTACCTCATTCAATATTTCACTGAGTATACATAATGGTTTTTGGTCTTGTGTAAGTGTAGTTTTGTTACCTTCACATGTTACTATTCTTAGTACCTAGTGTTTTGTAATCTCTCTTTTTCATGTCAACAAAAAGTGCCTAGTGGGATTACAAGTGTAGTGAGTAGCCTATTAAATAGTGTTTATTATAATTCCTATTGACTAATTACTCCTATCCTAAGCTATCTCAAAGACCCCATGTTGAAACATTGATGTGAGAGAGAAGGTTGTCATTGGATGAAGTGTATGTGCATACTTCTGATTGGTTTTAAGTACATATCAATGAATATGAGTAGAGAATATACATGATGTATCATCCTTATAGAATAGTTTAATTTAATGTAACTCCTATCTCTTTTCACATAAGAAAGTATTAGATTAGGTGAGAAGTACATCAAAACATATCTAGATAGCTAGTCCCTTCAATCCTAGATGTCTACTTCCACCGTAGGTGCCCCACATACCTGGAAGTAGTAAAATGTTACCCAAATCTATAAGAGGCTTGAACACACTCTTATAGGGTGAAATATTTGGAGACAATAGTTTTGGCATACCTATGGGAGCATTCAATTCAAGTGAAGGAATTCTTGGTGCTATCATTCAACTCATTAGCCTATAAAGGTAGTCAAAGAACTAATGGCGACTATGAATGATTTTAACTAGTGTAAGCATCCCTAGTGATTCAAAACATAAATTCTGGTATGTAATCTTCATATTCCAATTATCATCTACCTCCCTATCAATATTACCCTAATTTTAGTGTTCATGGCTTCTCCACATGATACCCTCAAGAGACTACACTTCATGAAGGTTCATACAAACCATTATACCCTCCTCCAACATCAAATCACTCTTATTACAAACCTATTGTTCCTAATGATCATTTTTATCAAGATGAGAATGAGTTGAACCTTGATTTGGATGGTTTGAAAATTGAATTGAGGGAGTTGAAATAAATTTTTAAATAGTAGCAAGCAATACAACATCAATCTCATGTTCCTCAATAAGTCAAGGAGGTTATTCCTTCTCCTTTCATTACCACCATGATCATTAGTAATGTCTTGATTCATAATTATTATTTTGGTACTACTAGAAGTCATTATTTTATTCCTAAGGCAATAGATAATGAGTTGAATTTTTAGTATCAATTGGATTCTAGAGTTGAATTATAATTAGAAGGAAGATATGAAAATACTTTTGGCATTGTGATAAACATATATGTGTCTTTTGATTTTATTGTTTATCCTAATGTTGTAATTACATAAGATACAATAGTTATATATGTTTCACCATAATTTACTCTATTCTTAGCTAATTAATTCATGGATAATATTGGGGGAAGTGTCCAATGATATGTCTCAATTTATCTTTAGGTTTAAGCCTAGTTTAAAAGGCCAAATTGAGTCAAAGCCATGTAATAAGTTTCATTTGTAGATCCTCCCTCCAATAAAACCTAATGTTTATCATTCTCATTATTCTACTCCTATGTATCCTCACAAGCTTAATAAGCCTACTTGAGATCTTTCCATAGATTTATATTATATTCCATATTGAACCAATAACCCAAACTATGTCATTCTTAACCTTGAGAGCAAGGAAGGTCCTATGCTTAGGCAGATTATGAAGAAGGAGAATTGTGATGGGAGAAATTCAAAAGATACTATAAGTTATTACAATTATCCATCTACCATACATGATATATCTTATCATAAAATAGAATACATACCAAAGTTTGACAAGGTACTTGAAGGATTCTCATTTAATACTTCTCTATTACTTTCACAACTTGAGAATCAGATGATTATTCGTAAGAATCTTCAAAAGTTGGAGGATGATGTTACCATAGATAAGTTCCTTAAACATATTGAAGATGATAATTCAATTATATATGATGAATATATTTTAATTGGCATACCTCTTCACCCTATTTGATCAGTTTAAGAGCTTGAGGAAGGAGCTGATGATATGGGGCAACAAACATAGGTTTTGGGAGAAGAAGACACTTCAGTTGTAAGACAAGAAGAGGTAGACCTTGAGTATATTGATGAATTACCATGATTCATCAAATTTGATGATGATAAACTTGAAAACAAGATGAAGAATAGTTACTCATTAGCCAACATGATGTTCCACAAGAAATTGGTAAGTATGTTGATGAACTTCAAGTTATATCTATTGATCATGAAGAGATGGCATTTTGGAATGACATTGAGAAATTTTGTTTGAGATTGAATGATGAATCTTCAATTCATGAAGATATTGAGAAAATTTTTAAAGAATATGTTGCAGCTAAACCTATTGAAATTCATAAAGCACCTCAACAAGAAGACAAGGTCATATGGCATTCATATTTGCACATGTTTGAAGAGTCTAAAGATCAAGGTCAGCATGGTTCATCTCAAAAAAATCAAATGAATAAGATACATGAAGAATAAAAGGTACCAAGAGAGGTAGTAAGAACATCTCCCATTCATTCAGCTACCAAAACCACCAAAGTTTAATGGATAACTTACTTTTGAAAATGAGTATAGTCTTGATGATGGAAAGCTAGTTGCAGCAGAAATTGAGGTTGAGTGTGATGGTCAAATTGAGTCCAAAATCAATGAAAAATAATTTGAACCAAGGGTTATGGTTTCCATTAAAACCAATCAAGAGGATTATGTTTCCATTGAACACATGTTCTTAACTATAGAACCAGATGAAACTAATGCAAGCACCATGGGAAGTGAACAAGGTGTTGAACAAACAAGAACAAGTCTTAAGTTGAAGCTTACACATCCTTCTAGTTTAATTTAATAATATAGTATTAAAAAATTTCCATTTGATCTAGGAGGATAATTTATTTATATTTATTTTATACTTAACTAGTTTTTTTTCAGTTGTGTCTTGTTTTCCCTAAGTGCTTAATAGCACAAGTGTCTTTTACTCTATGTGTTTTCTTTGGTATTATTGTGTGTTGTCCTTTCCTTTGTGTGTTTTGAGGAAAACCATTTATTTTTTTAATTAAATTAAAGGTTTGGTCCTACTTTTTCCAAATGTATTTTGACTCCCTTTCCCAATGGATAGGATAAGGCTATTGGTCCTTCACATAGGCAAGCATGTTATCCCTAAAAGCTGCCAAAAGTGTTGACCAAATTTGACCTTTGGTCAAATTTTTTCAACTCCTAAATCTATAAATGTTTTATAAGTTTGTACATTTTATATATGTGTATCGTAATGGTCTAAGCATCTTACTTATTCCTCATTTAGCTTGGGTCTGAACTTATCTCCCTTGTATTAGCCTAGTTAACTAAGGTCAAAGTTTGTCAACCCTAGTCAAACATAGTCAAAAGCTAATTTTATATTTTAAATGTCCTAATATTGTCATTTATGAGTCTTAATGTGTTTCTAAGTCATTAATTCATCCTTTACCATGTTTCATGTGTCAAAAGTGTCATTTTGCCATATTTTTAGCATATTTAATGACTTATACAGAATTTCAAGGGAGAATATTTATGAAAAAGGTGATTATTAACATGGAGGAAGTAAGGATATGATATTATATGTTACTATTCAGTTTAATAAATAGTTATGTGCATAAATGAGGAGTTTTTCCTTCATTTTAAGCCCTTTTGGGCACTTGTATGGAATGGATGATCTCACTTGTAGCTAAAAACGTGTGTAGGATGCCTCTTCACCTTCTTAGATTATTTTTCATGCTTTAAGTGATGAGATAATTTCAAAAAGTTCATCTAAAACTTATTTTTCTTCCATCTTCTCTTTGCAATCTAGGAAGGGTCATTTTCAAACACTTCATGTGGGTTGTACAGTTGGAGTTGTGAATAATGGACTTCATGGGTGGAATGTATCTAAGCATACTTCACTTTCATGGAAATATTTCTTAGATTAATATATTATACTTTATGAACCATTGCTAATATTCCCAGAAGCTTTTTATGCATTTGTAACCATGAGGGGTCTCCTTTTGAGCTATTTTCTATTTATTATGTTTGGTTTTAATGGGTTTGATTTTTTCACATGTTTATAATGACCTATCCATAGGTTTTATATTCTCATTTTTTGTTTTGAAAATCTCATGAATGCAATAAGCCTCTTTTGGGCTTGTGTATGACTCTAAACTGGTCTTTTCACACTTACAACTATCTTAGGCACCATGAATGAAGTTTTCATGTTATAATGGAGGCATGGGACACTAATTTAGGTTTTCAAACCTAGTAATATGTATATATAGGTGTTGGATCAAGTTTTAGACTCATGAAATGCCAATCTAATGCTCAAATGACTATGTTTCCCATCACTGTCAGCCCTCATAGAGATATCTTCACCGAAATGTGCCATTGAAGTTGTTGTGAAGTGGATTTAAAATGTTATTAATAATTTATTTTTGATTGAAGGATAAAAATTTCATTTAGAGGTGTTTTTCAAGCCTTTCATAGATTATTCTTACTCTTATACATATGCCTACACAACATAATGCAAAAGACCATCTACAAGCCTCTACTGACATCATATTAGTATAAAGGTGGATTGGTGTGTGCCTAAAGCTATTATTTTTGATATAGATGAAATAGGAGGTAAAATTTAAGTATCAAAACTCATCTTCATCAGAGGTCTCCATAGTGTATTCTTGATTCACTACTGGTTGCAACTAATCATCACCTACAGGTATCTTAAATAGATGGCTAAGATGTTCTAAGGAGTAACAAAGCATGTAAATTGACCCTATCTATATTCCCTAAACATTGAGAGTCATACTAAGCTTTAAATATTTGTATAATATTCGAAAGGGTCTATGAAATTTTCAAGAAAATGTGACTATGATCTTATACTCATTATCCCAAAATGATCAAAATAGAGGTCCTTAAGCTTTTTTGGAATATCATATACCATGATAGAAGGAGTTTACAATGCTCTTGCTTTCTTGGTTTAGTAGTCCCTATTACATACAATACCAATGGAAACTTTTAATCCAAAATATAAAGGGTAGAGGGATGTTTAGGGTCTCAAAGTTTCCCTCAAACACATTGACTTCATTCAGTGTCATCTATAGTTTGAGACTAAAGGAAAGCTTCTTTCAACAAAAATTATAAGTTACATTTTTTTTCTATGAGGTAGTGATTCCAAATGATCCAAGTTATACTCATGATAAAATATGTCAAAGTTATGATGTAATTTTATGTTATGACCTCCTAAGCCTATCCCATGTCCATACACAGGTTTGGGAAGGGACACCTACAGTAAGGGTTTCAAATATTGAGGTAGAGGGCTGAATTTTTTTACCTTATTTTGAGATTTCAATGTAAATAGGGGTTTTTTTTTTTTTTTTACTTTAATACCTTCATAAAAAGTCAGATAATCATAAATATAGTTTTAAACATCCTTAAGTGCACCTATAAGAAGGCATAAAGTCTATGAAATGCAATCACGTTAGAATTATAGGCAGTGAGTTGGAGTTTGTGTTTCTAATGATGTTAATGCCACCCAATGTTAATTGATGAGTTAAAAATCCTATGGAATTAATATTGAGTTTTAAATAAGTGTTTCAAAAATTTATTTTAGGATTTAAAACATACATAAACACTTATAGCTAACTCAAGGTGTCTCAGTCTTGTTTTATGCAATCTACACAGTCTACACTAGAGAAGAAGTGTTTGAAAGTTGAAGTATACAAGGGAAAATTTTGAGAATGAAGGGAATAAAAAGGATATTATTTAATAAATAAGGATACTTAATTCCATTCCTGATTCCTAATACCTCCACAACAAGCTATAGGTAGGATTACTATAGCCAAGCAGGGTAAGCTCAGTCCTAAATTTTTAAAGGCATAAAGGGTGTTTGTGATGATTCAAGAGGTAAAGTTGTTAGAGAGAGCATTTGGATATACCAGATATGGTTTTTAAAAATATATTATTATTATAAAATATAATAGGGAATTTAAATAACCTCATTTTCCACAAAACATGGTCTTATATCCTACCTACCCTCATAATATGCCTTGTTCATAAGTCTACCTAGGAAATGTGTAAAGTTTGAGGTCTTATGGCTGGAGTTAAAGGTTTAAAATTGGTAAAGAGTACCACTATGAGTTAAATAATCTCCTAAAATGGTTAATTTATCAAGGATAATAGGGTAATTTCCACCTATTTTATCTCATACAGGGGGCACTTTTCCCCTTGCATTGACCCTACAACTCTATGGAAAGAGGTGAAGTAGGTGACTAGAAAGAAAAGAGAGATAAAATAATTTTTTGAGAAGTTGTATCAAATTCATGTAAACCTAATAAATCTTTCTATAATATTGTAATTTAAATAGGGTAGTCTAGACAGGGAGGTTTACATGTAGGGTAGCTAAGTAGGATATGAGCCTAAGCCCTCATGAGGGGTCATTTTCACTTTTAACCTTCACCAAACATTGAAATGTTTTGGATCACCTTTATGGAGGTTTAAATTATGTGTAGGAAGAGATATATAATAGGTTTATAATAATAATAAAAAAAATCAACCACCAATTTATAAGTAGACCTATTGGCAAGGTCTAATCCTAATACCAAACATGGGTGAAGTTTCATTTCAGGATCTTGTTAAGATTTTATAGTGATTTAAGAATGTTTTTAGGGTATTATTTGAAGTGAGTCAACCTTAATTATGTATAAAAACTTCCCAAGAAGCCATGTTTGGCCTAAAGTGTGCTTAGACCCTACCAAAATGCAAAAAAGGTGCTCAAATGCTCACTTGGAGTGCTTGAAACCTTCATGAACTTATGGATGGGACCCTGAGGTATTTGGAGATGTTAGGTAGTGTCTATAAGAAGCATTTAGTTAAATTGAGATAGATTTATAATGTACCATGGCTATGAACAAATGCTAAGAGTCCATGTGACTCTAAAATCCTTACAAACCCTCTATAAGGACTCGATTGCTACAAAGAGGTAAATGAAGAATCCAAATGTAAGGTAAATGAAATGAAACCAATTCGATGAAGAAGAGGACACTCCAGGGATCATCCCCATGCAAAAATAGTAGAAAAAAGCTTATTTTGACAAAATTATGTGTTTTTTAGGTTTGGAAATCTTTCAAGAGACCAAATCATTTTTGGGAGAGAGTTTAGGAATATTTATAAGTCCTCATGTCCATTTGATAAAATATTTCAACTCCTAAGTATGCCTACCACCTCTCTCATTTCAGCCAATCCAGTGGGTAGATAGTGAACACTTAGGAGAAAATGGTGAAACTTCAATTAGAAGTTCTGTTAAATATTTTTTTATTTAAAATGATGATATAGACACCTTGGACACATGAAATCCCTCCTTTTTCATGGATAAAATGGAATATTTAGGAAGGTTTTGAGTGGCAAGTGTGAGAGTTTCTTGGAGAGAGGCCATTTTGGGACTATCATGGATTATTATGCATTAATAGAAGATCATGAGTGGTTTATAACCTCCCCATTACATGTGAAGAACATTTAGTAACCCCTACCATTCAAAAACATCATCAAACTTGATCAATTTTAGTGATAAGGCTATTTTGGAAGGAAAATCATGAGGGGTAGTTTTATGTGCAAGGACAAGAGTTTTTAAACCACTTTGGAAGGCTTGGATGATTGGTGATGACACTTGTATCTCTTAAAATTACATGGATCACCCCATATATCTCTCACATGAATTTTAACTACTTTTATCAGGTTGACACATGAACAAGTGACTCTTAAACTTCCTTTTTTCTCTCTCACACACAATTGTTATAAATTTTGGCCTTTTTGGCATTGTAATGAATCTCTATACCTTGTTATCATGAAACCTTGCCAAATTTTACCTTAAATCATTAAAGATAGTTAGTTTTAACTCATTAAATATTTCACTAAATATAAAAAATGGTTGTTGGTCTTTTGTAAGTATAGTTTTGTTACATTCACATGTTACTCTTCCTAGTACCTAGTGTTTTGTAATATCTCTTTTGTAGGTCAGCAAGAAGTGACTAATGGGATTACAAGTGTAGTGATTAGCCTATTAAATAGTGATTCTCAAAATTCTTATTGACTAATTCCTCATATCCTAAGATATTTCCAAGACCCCATGTTGAAACATTGATGTTAGAGAGAAGGTTTTCATTGGATGAAGTGTATGTCCATACTTCTTCTTGGTTTTAAGTGAATATCAAAGGGTATGATTAGAGTATATGGATGATGTATAACCCCCATATAATAGTTTAATTTCATGAAACTCATATATATTTTAACATAATCAAGTATTAGATTAGGTGATAAGTACATCAAGACCTATTTAGGGAGATAGACCTTTCAATTCTAGAGGTTTACTTCCACCATAGGTGCCCCACACACTTGGAAGTAGTCCAATGTCTCCTAAATATAGAAGAGGGTTGTAAACCCTATTCTTAGGTGTAATATTTAGAGACAACAATAACCCTAAAGTATTTTTAATTTTCTTTATTTCATGTATCTTGGCTTGTGAGGGGGACTTCATTACCTCCCATGAGTTATTTAGGGAATATTTAACCTAGGGATACATCTCCTAGAATCATTTTCAACCCCTGTCCATGGTGAGGTATAAATATTAGGGGAGAATAATTGGTATGTTGGTTTGAGAGGTTAAAACATATCCAATAATGATATCAAGCTCGGGATGTATGATCATTTTGGACATCACACTACATTGAGCAATTGATAGATGTAGTGGTTGTGAAAAGGACAAGACCTTTTCACAATAAGCCATTTGATGTAGACTCAATTGACATGTTAATTATATTTTGTGAATAATTTGAAAATTAGTACATGTGGGATCCATTTAGAAATTTTCAAAACTTATAGTTATATTCAACCCCACTTTTCCATACCCTGATAGGCTATAGGATGATTACTTAGTTGTATTTGTCTATTTGTAGTCTTAAATTAAATGGTATTTATTTGAGTCAAAAATTAATTGTAAACCAAACACAAAAACCAAAAAAATTATCCACCAATTTCTTTAACAAGGAAGTGTTATGTTATTGAAGTGAAAATAATCTTTGACTTGTTCAAATTATCATATTGAACATTATGTTTTATATCGTCCAATTGGTGTAGTTATGCTTCCCATTTGAGTCTAGACCAATTGCCAATTTTTTTTGAAGTCCTTCATTGATAGTTTAAATTCAAAATTACACTTTTATAATCTCATAAGGTTGATGCGATAAATTAGGTTTGACATTTTTACTTGACTTCAGGGAACTTGGGTTCAATTTCCCCGTTGGATTAAAGGTCATTATCAACTCATTATCAGAATGTCATCATTGTCAGACTTAGGTCATATTATGCACTGATTGCACTCTAAGTTCATGAATGGAATTTATATATTACCATTTTTGTTTATACAATGGTAAATTGAGTCTTTAGTCTATTTTATACAACGTATTTTTCTTAGACTTTTGGTAAACTTTTGTGTGTGTGTGTTGATTTGAGTTGAGAGGGGTAATGTTACACTGCCTAAATTATGTCAAAATATTTTTCCTTAGAGTATTTTACAAAAAATATGGTCACATATATTGATAATTTTAATTTAGTCAATCTTCTCAAATTGTTTCATAGACTTATTTTCAAAGACTCCTTTTTTATAAATTCAAACCAAATTCAAGTGTACTTTATGGATCATTTATCTAGTGAATTTACACCATTAACTTTTTTATAGAATGTTAGCTAAAAGAGTCTAGTTTTTGATATTATCTAAGAGAAAATAATCTATCTCCAAGTTCCTTTTTTTTCATATCTCATACCAATTGATGTAGTTTTTGTCTGAAATTCAAATGATTAGTTCATGCCCAAGTGTTTCAAATTTGTTAGATTAAACTTCTCACTTTATTTTTAAATTTTAGCTTTTGTGCTTATTTTTACAAGATTCCTGGCATGTACCTTTGTTTGATCCTATATTTTGATGTCACATTTGGCCAAAAGACCTAAAAACTTTTTGTTTTTCCTAGATTAGACTCATTTGAAACACTTTGATCCTAGAGTTTGGCATTTCAATTTTTAGTCCATCAACTTGTCCTGTTTGTGTGAGACATTTAATGTTATGAATTTGATGTTAGCTTGTTTTATCAAAAGTGTTTACACAATCCATTTATTAAATACATGTCCATTATTTTTATCTAAGTTAGACCAAGTTTGAACCTTTTAATTTTTTAGACATTACTTTTTAAAATTTGTAGAACTCTATCTCCATTTGGTAGCAAAGCATTTAATTTTTATCCCAACATGTTTCCATACACTTTTAGTAGAATCGTGTACAATCCTAATCTTATTAATTTTGTCACACAAGAGGAAATAGCTCAAGACCCCTATGTGGATGATGTCGTTTATGAGATAGATCCTTGTCCATCTTATGACACTCGAACATGGGCACAAAACTAAGATTCATTAGCTTACTATTTGGTTAACATGCCTCCATACTTAGAGTAGGACAAATAAAACAAAAATAAATACATAGCTATGGTACCTTTAATTGAAGATATAGTTCTTCAACAACCATACTATGTTGATATGCCTTCAACATATGATCCTTGCCTATTTAAACATCACTTATTGAAAAATAAGGATGAGATTTTGGTTAGATATATAGAATTAGGGGATAAGTTTTTGGTAGACTTACCCCATGATAACGTGTCGAAACTAGTTTGAATACCTTATAACTCACTTTACAGTCAACACAATGAATAGGCTTCTTCTAGAAACCCTTTAGCTCTATTGCCAATGACATAATAGGACCCTCATATGTTTTTCAAAGGAAAAGGCCTCACAGAGGATCACTTTATATATATGAAAATAACATACCAAAACTATCTAAACCTAGTGTATAATTTCAACCATATGACCATGTCAAATGTACCTCTTATTGAGTTGTCTCCTTCAATAGGAACCTTAATTAAATTGATAGGTCAAAAAAATTAGGGTATATACCCATTCACATAAAATAATTTAGTTGGGGATATGTTCAATATACCAATTGGCAAAGAAATACCTTTTATATCTACATAGAATAGAGATCCAAACATAGTGGACAACACATAACTAATGTCCAATATAGGCCAAAGTGGTGTAAATTCACAAACAAATAGTCTGCAACCAAATATGCCTTTAGTTAACACCATGAGTGAATTACAAATGCAGTGGGTAGATACTTCTACCTCTCAACCATGAATCACTACCCCTAATCCTACTCCAGTTAATTCTTCAAGTATGCAACCTTAAGTATTAAGTATCCAAAAAACCACTAATGCCATGCCTTAAAACAATGTGATGAATATTACTCCACCACAACTATTAATGACTAATATTCCAAAATAACAAGTAACATCCAACATATCAACATAGCTAAGGAAACACATATTTCGACCTCAAAAAGGGAAAACCAATGTTCCACCTCACCAAGTAGTAGTGAACATACCTCTTTTATCATAGACTAACATGCTGATCCATAAATAAATGACGTCTAACCAATAATGTATAAATATTGGTTAGCAATAGATGCCAAATATCAAACATATGTCTACTTCCCAATATTTATTCATGTAAGCTATAGGTTCCAATGTTTTTCAAGTACTAACTAAGAAACAAATGACTTTTATCCATAGCATACCACAAGCTCAATGATAGGGTTTTGGTTCATAAGTTCCCCTAAATCAACAAGGTTCAACTAGTCAATAGTAGGTTCCTATTCAAACTCAATAGGCATAGTACATCACTCCCAACCATATCCTTACCTCTTAGCTATAATTTACCCAAAACCAAGTCCATATACCAAACCCAAATCATAATATCACACCATAATGAATGTAATTACAATACACACATCTGAATCCATGTATGCATATTCTTGGTCCAGCCCCCAACCAAACTAACATTCCGCAATAAACCATACCTCTATTATACCCCAATCAAGGCAATCTTCTTGTAACCACCCATCCTGCACCTCAAACAAATGTTCCCTCTAGTTTCCTAGCTCAAGAACTACAATAAATGAAGGATGTCATTTCCACCATCCAAGTTGGGAAAGAAACCAGAAAGTTTAAGTTGGATGATGTGTGTTCTTACACATTCAACATGGAGTACTTGTAGATACCATTTCCTCTAGGGTATGAACCACTAAAACTTGAAAAATATAAGGGGAAAGTTGATCTTGAGGCCCATTTAATATAATTATTCATTATATGATAGCTAGTGATAAATATCAACATATAAATTTTGTTGTTGTTCTCAAGGAGTCTAGAAATACAAACCTTACCATGGTTTTTAAAGTTTCCCAAGAATTCAGTATCATATTTGGATTATCTTCTAGACAAGTTTATGTAGCACTTATCTTACAATATGGAGCATGATATTTCATTAGTTTACCTAATGTAATCCAAGTATAAGGTAAGTGAATTTTTTTCAATTTATTTATAGTGATGGAGAGTACTTGCTAGCCGATTTACCCCTAGTCTACTAGACAAAAACTTAACCACTGTGTTTACTAAAAATTTACATAGTGAGATATCTTATCATCTAGAACTATAGTGTGCACATACCATGGAGATCATTGACAAAGGTTTTTTTATTGAGTGATCCCTTATTAATAAATGGATAATCAAGCTTACCTCATCAAATCAAAATACCAATCAAGAAAATGGCTAGAACTGAAACCAAAACTAAGTCCAAGTGCAGGTGTTGTAACTACCACAAGCTAATAGCTATGAAAAACCCAAGCCATTAAACTAAAATAAGAATTTTGTTGGAAATGGAGTAACCAAGTCACATGTACAAATGGTGTAAACACCATCTTCTCATCCCATGTAGAATATGCAAACTACTCATAACTAACAACCTTTTCATTAAACATATCAATCACAACATCTTACTCTCATGTAACAAATGTAACAACCTTTTCCATTGGAAACCCCTCCTTCAAGGAAAATGGTGTCTACTAAATGCATTTTTAGTGACCTTGGAGAACCTATTGAATTATTATTTTGAAAACTCACCATCACTAACTAATTAACTATCCTATACCAAAACAATATCTAGAGGGTATTCCTTATCTTGATTGGTATAGACAAATTAAATTTTATGGGTATCATCGAGTTTGTGGACATAATTTATGATGTTGTGTGAAAATTAAACATATGATTTAAAATATGTTGGAGAACAGGGAGATAACATTAGATGGTGGAGCTTCCACTTTCAATCAGAACCTTGATATCTATCAAAACCCATTTACATAACATAAAAACCAACCATAATAGAAAAAAGAACAAAAATAACAACTAGTACATTAATAATAATAGAAATCACTAACACAAATTAAACAATAGTAAAACCAATAACATCAACTTAACAAATGAAATAAAGGCCAAAATGATACCAATAACCAATAGAACTACCATGGAGTTTCACATGACTACAACAATGTTGTAATCCATATTGTAAGAGGTCACATTTCTACTATATCCATTAATCCAATATCGAATACTAATTAACCAAGACTTTTGATAAATAATTCCAATCAACCAGCTCACACTAGTGATCCTTCCTTGACTTGGGAATGCATATAGGCATACCAAAACATAGGTATTACTAATTTTGGAACCTATAATAATGAATCATCCTTACCTCATGACCACAAATAAGTGCATAGACAACTGAGACTTATCATGTCTGGTCCCCTACCACCATCATTTTTTATCAACCATCAGCGAGTATCCCATTCTGATTATATAATCACAACTCAGTGGTCAAATCTTACCATCCTTGGCCCATAACCATCTACCACTTTACCCATCTAACCACCTATTCTAGCCAAGAGGAAACCACTTACCATTATGCAATACAAAACATTCGACATTTTGGAACAATTAAAAAAGACACCGAGACAAATTTTTGTTTTAGATTTTTTACACATATCCACTATCTACAAAAAATATATTGATATAATTTCTTGGCCAATCTTAGGTGCCTAATGACATATCACCTAATAAACCTCAAGTTTTTGTTGGACACTTATCTCCTTGCCAACCACTATATTTTTACCAAAGTGGTTTCTCATCCCTTGACCCTCTACATAATAGTCTGTTATATGTTGAAGTTATTATTAAGAGGTAAAAAAATGAAGCATGTCCTCATATACAATGGATCAAGCCTTAATATTATGTCTATTAAGCTCATCAAGCTTCTTAAGTACACCATAACTGATATCTAACTAGAAATAATCACTATCAAAGCCTATGATAATGAATAATGGGAATCACAAGGCACCATCAACTTACTAGTTATCATTGGGCCCATGCCCTATGATACATTATTTCATGTGTTAGATCTTGACTTTTCATATAATATAGTTTTAGGTAGACATTGGATACATGATATTCATAAAATTTGTACCAATGTATCAAGTTATCCCATTTAAGGATGGAGGTTACTGTCCATGGTGATTTATATCCATAAAAGTATTGAAAATATTTAAAGGCTGAATACTAAATATTCAACTATTTCTTTGGTTTGATCTAGTGTTTAAGAAGGTAAATTTAAAGGAAATACTTGTGGAGTCACCATAGGATGATTACATTAACCCAGATACCCCTGATTCCCTTTCTCACATTCCACCTCTTGAAATGTCTAATCATTATGATATCTAAAATAATGGCCCAAGAGAATACTTGACCCATCACACCATTCACATTGCAATGCTTCCAATGAACCCCAAGTCTTTTGGAAGACCAAAATACAAACCCCTCATGCAATGGGAAAGAAAGGGCAAAGGCCAAATTCATATTCCAACACATATCACTTTCATGCCGGCCTTTAGAAAAGAAAAAGGACCCTCTTAATGGTGATTAATCATGGTTAAATAATGATAAGTTGACTGATTGCTACAAAAATTCCAAGTATCCCATTACAAATAAGATCATGGATAATATGGCCTATGAAGGAGGGGGTCTGAACCTAAATCGATAAGGAACTCTTGAACTAATGTCCATGACTTGGTATAAAGGACCCTACGGACTTGGATTTAAAATTCCTAGGGATGATCCCATTTACCTTAATCATGTTCTAATGTCGATGACTAGTGATGATGATGCCAATAGTGAATAAAAATATGATCATAGCCTTTTTCATGACCTAGTAGAGACCAATTTGTTTGACACTCATTAGATTTGTACCCTTAGACCAATCATTGATCATGACCCACTTCTATTGTATTATCCCCAACCTATAAACTAGGACCAACAAGAATTAACAGTGTCTGTTTTATTAGGATTTAGGATTTTTATGACTTTTTAGGCCTATGAGACATTTTTTTGTTGGGAAACCATAAACAAGGGTTCTCAATCAAGTTGGATCCTAAAGCCTATTTTCAAGAATACGTGAATACCCTTAGCCACAAATAAATAAATAAAATATTGAGGTCCCAAAGTGAAAACCTCTTTGAACCATTTTCATACCATGGAAAAAGTAAAGAAAAAGGCTAGTCTAGTGGTGAAACCCTATTTTAGGTGCCATTAGATGAGGGTGTCCAACCTTCTTCAAACATTGCTAAGGAGACCACAAATGATGAACTTGTCTATTGGTCTAAGTTCCATTTTAAAGAGTAAAATTATTTTGATCGAATTATCCAAGAATTTCCAATAGTCTTTGTTACATGGCCATCCCTCCCATTAGGGGATTCTAATTCATCCTGCCTAGGAGAACTTGAAGAACTAGTTCTAATAGAGGACTCTAATATTGTAAAATAGTTCAAATCTTTTCCCACTATTATTGAAGATGGTTTGACCCTTCTAGTTGAAGACACAATAGAGGTAAACATTAGGAGTCTAGATGACCCAAAATGGATCAAGTTAGGTGCATCCATCACTAAAGAGGAATATGAAGTCCTTACATCCCTTTTGAGGGAATTTGTTGACATATTTTCATGGGCCTATTTTAACATGCTTAGTTTGGACCCCACCTTGGTTGTTCACAACCTTGTGGTACATATTGATGCCAAACTAGTGAAATAAAAGTTTCACAAAATGTATCCTTGAATTGTTGTATCAGTCAAGAAAGAGTTATAAAATCTCTTTGAAGTGATATGTATTAGGCCAATTGACTATTCAAAGTGGATCTCAAAAGCTATGATGATTATTAAGAAACTATAAAGAATAAATATATGTACTAATTTTAGAGATATAAAAAAGGCCTACACCAATGATCACTTTCCTTTGCCAAACATTGACATGATAGTCAATTCCACATTGGATTATGAGATACTTTTCCTAATGGATGGATTTTCAAGGTATAACTAGATCAGAATTACACTAGAAGACTAATAAAAAATAACATTCACCACACCATGGGGAACATTTTGTTGTCGAGTTATGTTATTTTGTATTAAAAATTCTAGATCCATATACCAAATAGCCATGACCATCATATTTCATGGTGTGATGAATGATATTATTGAAGTCTATGTTGATGATATTCTTGGTAAATCAAAGACTAGGGCCAATCATCCAATAGTACTATGCAAAATATTTGAATTACTACATGAGGACAAAGTCAATAGTAATCATAAGAAGTGTGTCTTTGGAGTTACTTCAGGTAACCTATTTGGCTTCATTGTGTCTCATCGATGCATTGAAGTCGATCTAGCTAAAGTATAAACCATAAATTAGATGCCACCATCAACTAATTTGAAGTAGATCTATAGATTTTAGGGAAATATCTAGTCTATTAGACACTTCATATCATATTTGGCTAACAAGTGACATCTTTTTCATATATTTTGAAAAAATAAGTCACATTTCACTAAGATGATCATTAGTAGATAACTTTTCAATAGCTAAAAAACTATCTAGAGACTCCACCTATTTTGTTGACTCTTATACTGGGAAAGCCATTTTTATTATATTTATTAGATATTGAAAATACCCTAGGTCCACTTCTCACTCAACATGATGATAATGGAAAAGATTATGTTGTGTACTATCTAATTCATACACTAGTCATGTATGAACACAATTATACGCCCATTAAAAAAGTCTATTTAGCTATGGTCTTCATAGATCAAAAATGATACCATTACATGTTAAATAACAATATCATGGTTATTTGTAAAGTATATCCACTCAATTATCTACTATCTAAAATAGATTTATAATTCTGCATGGCCAAATGGATCATGCTTCTCAGTAAGTTTGAGACCTATTACATCAACCAAAAATCCTTTAAGGGGAAAGTTCTTATAGATTAGCTTGCTAAAGCACCCCTTACATATACTAAACCACTCACATTCAAATTTCTTGATGAATCCATTATGACCATCCTTAACACACCTCTTTAGGAGGAACCTTGGAAGGTATGTTTTGATGGGTCATTTACAACACATATATTGGGGGTAGGACTTTTATTTATTACACCATAGGGGAATATAATCCGTAAATAATTAAAGATTAACTTTCCTTGTACTAACAACATGGATGAATATGAATCACTTGTTTTACAGATTCAACAAGTGGTAAAATGGAATATAAAACATCTCATGGTTTATGGTGATTCTGAGTTAATCATCTATAAGGTTACACACCACTTTTAGACCAAAGATGACAAGCTAGTGCCATACAAGGACATGATCAACACTTTTAAACAACAAATTATTGATATCCAATTTGAACATATACCAAGGTAAAGTAATAAAATCATGGATGCTATGGCTACCATTGGATATTGTCTTCAAAAAACAGACATGACTAAAGAGTATTAGTTCTTCATGGAGAATTTGCTAGTGCTAGCTCATGCAACTTTAACCATCATGATGATCTATGATATTGTTGGTCTTAGATATATTTGGTATTTAGACATTTAATAAAACCTCCATGATCAAATCATGCCACCTGACCTATGCCAAAAATGATCCAAAGCCTTCACCCACTAAACCACATGTTATACATTACTTGGATCAACCCTTTACCATTGTAGTTTTGATAAAAATCTAATTCAGTGTTTAACTTTGGTAGAGTCTATATTATCATTATGATAAGTTAATTAAGGGGTATATATATCCCACAATAATGAGGCCATCCTATATAGAAATATCCTATGTACTAGGTATTATTATCCCACAATGGATGTAGATGCAGCTACATATGTGAAAAAGTGTGGAAAATGTAAATGAAAAGATAATTTGACTTATTCCCTAGATAAAACACTAAACCAAATACTTATACCATGGAAATTTGATATATGGGTCATTGACCTTAATTGGAAGATAAACCCTACCTCATCCAACAACCATAAACACGTTGCCACCACTGAATATTTCACTAAGTGGGTTGAAGTTATACCACTCACCTATGTGACTAGAAAGCAAAGTTCCAAATTCATTTTAACCATCTCATATACCTCTATGTTATTCCATCCAACATTATATTTGATAATTGTCACTCATTACAAAAAATGTCAAATCACTACATTTCAAGTACAAAATTACTCAACATTTTTCAACAACATATTACCCACAAGGTAATGGCCAAGCTAAAGCATATAATAAAAAAAATATTCAACATCATTAAAAAAATATTGTCAATGATGTTGGCCATTATTTTGACCTATAAATCTTCCACACCCTCTAAGAATACCACACCAATCATTGCACCTCCATAATGGCAACTCCATACTTTGTTATTTATGGTATTGAGGTCATGTTCCCCATCAAGGTTGAGTTACCTTCTCACATTTAATTGAAGGATGTCTTGGATGATGAAGAATATTGATTAGCTCACCTAAAAGAGATATAAATACTTGACGAAAAATACATAATCATTCTTAAAAATCTACAAGCACACCAAAATCACCTTTATAGACACTATAATTAGTGCATTAGGCATAGATAATTTGAAGTTGGTGATCTTGTCCTTAAAAAGAACCAAATTAATATCATGATTGAAAATAAGTGTAAAGGCAAGTTTAAACTGAACTAGATAGGTGCTTTTGTCATTTTTGAAAAATTTGGCACTAGAGCATATAATCTCGCTACATTAGATGGAGATCAACTTGATAAGCCAATGAACATTATACAGCTAAAGATATATGTTTCTTGAGTGACATGGTGTATTATCTATGAGGATTATTTTATTTTTACTATAATATATACATTTTTTCTTTATACCATACCTTTCTACCATGTATTTCTCATCAAGCATGTTTTCTTATCCCTCCCCATACAACCCTTTTTACCTTTGTTCTATTCCATTGGTTCCATGGCCACTTTTAGCATGAGGATTCTAATTCAATCTGAGTAGTTTATTTTTTTATTCTAGACAAAGGCCATATTTTGGAGAAATATCACATCGGTTTGATATTTACATCCTTCATTTATTATTTCATTCTATCTATTTGTCATGTTACTCATTATAACTGCCTATAGGCAAACTAGTGTCATCAACCTATGCCATTATTTACTAGTTATAATTACCTATGGGTAAATTAGGGGTAATAATTTTCTATCATTATTTGAAGTACCACCTTGCCATGTCTATGATATACTATACCATTTACCATCTTTACCTATTTTGTTTGAATTGTCTATTACACTAGTCAAATTCCTCTGTTATAAGGTGAAACTATAGTGATGTGAGGTCCCATCCTAGGGATATGTAGGTAGTGCTTGATTCATTTTGAGGTTAACTCAGCCACCCTAAGACATGATCTCACTATTTTGAGAGAAACCTAAGCCACACTCTCACCATTGTTTTAGCAACCTAAGCCATGCACTTTCCATTTTATGAGATTAGATCATTTAGTATCTTGTCATTCTCAATCGAGTTGAGATACTTATAAATTTCAAACAAAAATTAAAATAATTTATAAAAACTAAAAACATTGACCACTTCTTTGCCTTAAGGATTTTGGGAACACTTCCTAAGTTACAAGTAAATCACTTGTCACTTAGTTTTCCCATCTTTTTTTTCCCTTTTATCCCATGCACTTTATAATTTTTAAGACCATTCATATTATTATATCACATTGATCATGTTTATTTTTTATTAGTTATCATTTTCTTTGCATTTCTAGGAGAACTACATTTGGCCTAAAGTTTTTATTGGATATATCATCCATAGAACTATGTAGGTAGCATCTACTTGCCTAACACATATGGAGATAGCTTAGCCACCCCCTTTCTTTTATTTTATTCCCCTATCATGTTTGTTTTTTAAGTTATTACCTATTTTATAGGGGAAATGTTTATCACATTGTTTTCACTAACATTATGACTACCTATTATTTTTTTATTTGCTTATTTATTTTCTTATTTGTTGTTTATGTGCCTATTTGTTTATTTTCAACACTATTGCCCTAATTTAGTCTATCTGCATTCATTAGGTGATTCCTTGTGCATTATTATTGAATCTATACATATTCATATGTCAATCTTGTCATCATGTTTTTCATCATTGGTACATTATTTTAAATTGATTATTAGATCATAGGAGTTAGTACTTTTGGAAATTTCAACCAAGTCATCTTGATCTTCTATCCTAATGCCTACCATCACATGCTATAAATAAATTACTTCTGGAAGTCTCCATAGCAATGAGGTAATGATATATCTCGTTGGCACAATTAAAATTTCTAATATAATCCCAATAATATCCAACATAGAGTAATTAAATAATTAAAGAATCTTCTTTCTTTTCTAATTTAGATGATCATCTCCTTAATATTAGTTTTCCCAAATTCATCTTTCTTTTATGTACCAATTTATCATCATTATCTATATCATATTTTCCACTATCTGGATATAATTCTTATAACCACCTTTGGGTAAGCCATTGTATACCATCCCACTTGCATTTACCAATGATTTTATATACATATGGACAAATCATTGGGTTTCCATCTATCTGAAGGTTAATGATTATAACCACCTTTGGGAAAATAATTATCCTTATTCTACCTAATTGGGACATGTTTTCTTATCCTACATTGATGATCATAACCACCTATGATAAAATCATCCTATTTGTCTACCCACTCAAGTTAGCTTCATATACCAACTAATTATAACTCCCTATGGGCAAAATAAATATTTTCCACCACATTTAATTATTTTGGTCTAATACTTTCCTATTTTTGAGGGACTGATTATCGACCCCTTTATCAATTGCTCCCTTGAGGGGGAACATATAGTTCATCCATTATCTTTGAAGTCATAGGCATGCAGGACATTTTCATTCATTGAGAAGATATCACTATGCCTACAACTTGTGATCCCTTCCCAAAAAAGGGCAAACTGTAGACACTTAAAAATGGTCATCAATGATCTCTTACCAAGCTTCAGACCAATTTCTACCAAAATGCACAATTTGGGTAAAAATCACTTAAACCTGTTAAATGGTTCAATATTATCATAAACAAGGGATGATTTAGGCTAGTGTATCCCTAAATGGGGAAATACATTTTATGTGATTAATATTTATTCCTGACTCATTTTGAGTGAAAATGGAAAGAATGTAATTTGATAATCTAAACCATTAAATTCCTCTAATTCAAAATCACATGACACATAAATGTGTTATTTTGTGTTGACAATGTCCTAAATGGGATATAGGTCTATATGCAACTAATGACAACTTCTAATTCCACTCTAGTCAAATTTTGACCCAATAATAAGACATTTTGGCTAGTTTGATTAACTTATGCACCAATTTCTAAAGAATTTCATTAAAATGCATTAATCTTGTTTAAAGGCTAATTAATTCAAATAAAGAGATTAAGTGGATTTTCCATATAGGTTATTGATTAGTTCATTATTGCAAATTAATTCTAATGTTTGTATCATCATATGACATCATTTTTTAGGAAGGCATCCCTAGGCCATAAATGCAACAAATATCTAATTAAGCCCTCCCATGCCTCATTCATGCACCTTCCACCAAAATCATGATGATGATATTTATGGATTTTATTTACATAATTATATTTAATTCATGGCCACACATCTTTATCTTGAGATGGATGGTCATGGTTGATCCTATCCTATTTAGAAAATATATAAATAGAATGTCTCACACTCATGATTTTAAGCTCTCATAATCCAAAGTTATCATGCCCAAATAACTGCAAGCCTATCTTGATGTAGTGTTATTATGACCAAATATTAAGCCATGCCATTTCAAGCCATATCAAGAGCCAAATCCAACCATAAACATGGTGCTAAGAGGAGATGGAGATAGTCAAACCCCATTCATGAAAACCTCTTGAGCACAAACTGATCAAGCCACTTCAATAAGCCATCTTGGAGACATAAGGAAGGTAAAAGGATTTGCCTTTTATGTTTTAGTTATGTTTCCATCATATTTTTGTTATTATGCTCCTCCCTTTGATCTAGGCTTAAGGTGTTAGTTAATAGTATGTTTTTGGATTTGATATCTTATATTAACAAGATACTAATATCACCTTATTAAAATCCTATGTTCATAGTTTATGGACCTTCTTAGGTTTCTTATTTTCTATGAAAGCATTATTTTTACCATACTTTCCTCAATGTAGATAAATACTTAATTCAGTTTTGGTATTTATTAAAGAATATGTATATTTATGCACATACAAATATAAGGTTTCAAATGAAGTAAAAGGATTGTGAAAATGCTATTTATTTAAGTGGAAAAAGAAGGCCCCTAATAAATTTAAATTTTAATTCCATATCTGAGGGGGTATAGTTTAAGGTATACAATATATCCTTAAATTTGATAGCATAGTCTTTAATGGACTCATGCGAATTTTGTTTTAATACTTTAAAATGCTCCAATGATAAATTAGGTAAGGTATATCTATGAAAATTAGATAATAACACACCTTCAAGTTTGTTGAATTTTGATAATGAACCATTTAAGAGGTTATAGAACCAATCAAGATCCTATTGAGCTAAGCTTTGATGTCCATCCTTAAATAACATATGTCCATCCTTAGACCAATGTTAAAAAGAGTGTGTATATTATTTATAATGAGTAGCATGATCCCCTTGACCAATGAATGAGGGGAAATTAGGCATGATAAAGTGTTAAGGATAAGGATATTCAAAGATATATATAGTAAGATATTATTCCTCTAATATATTATTCTCAAAGGTAGCCTTATGAAATGAAAATTATAAATTAAGGGTATTCACTTGTTGAATATATCCCATGTTACTCATGATAGATATCATATCACAAGTATAAATTGGTAAAGAGGTTGGTACTTTTATTAAAGGTTGTAAACTACCATTCATATGAAACATAGTAACGATAGACTCTTTACCACCCTCTAAAAGAGGATCATCACATAGTTTTGAAAAAATTAGTAAAAAGGAAAGTATATCATTTTGAATATCACAAAGGTTGATATCATTATAATTTCAAGGTATTACATTAATTTAAATTCCATGATATACAATACGAGTAGGATAAATAGTTTCACTTGTAAAAACATGTTCTTTTCTAGTAGAAAATATGAAGAAGGGACGAAAAGAAACATTTTTGACTTCATTTTAAATATTAAAATAAGGAAAGATGCAATTTTCACTTTCATTTTTAATTTATAATGAAGGGAGAGAAAATTCAATGCTAATTTATACTTTTAGCATATCATTATCATGTGAGAAAGTAACATTTAATGCAACATTTTACTTTTTGTCATGCAATTCACTTTTAATTTTATTTGTTTTATAGGACATTAATTTTAAATAATATGAATCAAATTTACTAGGAAATTGAACTATATCTCTAAACAATGCATATTTAATAATAGTTTTCTTAGGAATTTCATATGAATTTTCATTTTTCCATTAAAACTACATAGGAGAGGAAGTAGTGCATGCATTTTGATCATTGGAAGTTAGAGAAAAAGTAGTAATTTCACTACTTTCATTTGAGTGATCAAAATAAGGAACGTGATTTTAAACATTGGAATCATTTTGAAAAGAAAACACACATCCATATTTTTTAACATTTTCATCATTAAAAATATAAGAACATTCAACTCTTTCAACATTTTCATCATTGGGAAGAGAAGAGGGGCATTCAATTTTTGATTCATCTAGAGAATGTATGCATGAAACATTTTTACTTTGATAAACATGAATTATAACTTTGTGCATATCTATTGTATCATCCTTATTTGAGACACTACCCATATTCATCATTTTTAACTTTATATACATTTCATCATTGGAAAATAAGAAATAGGAGAAGTAGGCTCCTTATATTCACATTTAAGAGGAAGAAAATCATGTTCATAACCATATGAACTCATGTTATGATTTTTAACATATTCATTTAGACTTACCTTTTCATCATTAATTTTTTCATTAGCATAATTATAATTAAAGGATGAGGATTGATCATTTTTTTGAGATGCCATAAGATCATCATATATTATTCATTGGTCATCAAGAATATTAAACCAACAAGCTAAAAAATGGGGCATCCTAGGGATTACAATTAAATTAAACATGGTGGGGAAGGATACAACATTGGATGAAACCACACAAAGGAGAATAAAATTTCCTAGGGTAAAAATATAAATAGATATTACTTAAAATATACCCATACAATAAGTCATATATAAAAAAATAACACCAATAAAAATTTAATTTTTTAGAAGGCAAAACCCTACATTATAATCTAGGGTTTGGTTCAAACAAGTTAGAGGATGGGTTCACTCTAATGTTTTATTTTATTTCGGTTCTATGAATAAACACACTATGCAAATAAAACTTCTGAATGTATTATATTAATAATCAAATATAAAAAACGTAATACAACATTTGAAATAAATCCATTCAATCATGTGCAATAAATATAATAATTATTGTATAAATATGTGTCTAAAGGTTAGAGGGAAACATATCTTAGTTAATTTTTGATTATGAACCATTAATATTACTCATATTACTTATAATCCTACCACTCATCTTTGTGTTCTAATCATTCATGTTTTTTAGTGTTTTCCTTGCCTGGAAACTAATGTTTAACCCTTGACACTTCCATTGATATTAGTGTCATAATTTTTTATTAAGTGTCCAAACCAAAATATAAAATATTTTATAAATACATCAATTAGGTTTTTATAAATTTTTATTGCCTTTCTAATGATATATTTAGATTATGTTCATAGTTTTTTTTATTTTTTCAAATGATAAAACCTATATCTTCACCCTTGGAGTGACTACGGGAAAAATGGGTTTGTGGGTAGAAAGTGTCAAGATTCCTCATGGAACCCTATGTTAATGGGCACTAACTACATAGATAATAATCCTAATAGGGCCTTATAATTATGTATTTATCCCATACATTTTGGATAATGTGTGTATATGGATGAAATGTATGATAAAAAAGTATATAGAGTAACCTAGATTATAACTTGGAAAATGTGGCTCATGCAATGATCCTTCTTTAATTCAACATATATATGAGTTTTACTTATGAACTATATTAAAATAGGAAATAATAAGGAATATTTACTCACTTTAATTCTGGATTGAGTGCTTTTGGTAAGTTACATTGTGAGTTGTTATGTATATGCTAGGTGAGGAATGAATGAGGGTTGATCTTGTGTATATATCATTCCATTTTGGAAATATATTATGTAAAATAACTTAGGATGACCATAGGGATACATTTTATTTGAATATTCAATGACTTCAGGGAACTAGACACTTAGTTTGAAACATGACACTAGCATTGATGTAGGCATCTGACTAAGACACAAGTGTCCAAGAAGTTGGAAAATAGGTTCAGGTCCAAAACTTGTAGTTGATGATAATAATAATGATAATATAATTTTAATTATTATATAAGGCCTAATCATTAAAAAAACATATGTTCATACTAAGATATAGTAGAAATGCACAAGAGATAATGGATGAGAACCTTTTGGTAACATGAAGTTCATATAACTGAAGGATACAACCATGATAAGTATTTACCAATTATACAAGAATAAGGTGATATATAATTAAGATTTAGTGTCTATAATAGACATAATTATTAAAAGATTAATCTAGGTCAAAAATAACATTAAAAATTACCAATACTATATTTTAGTATCTAAAAATTCATCGATTTTATTATTGTATTGAAATGCAAAATAAATACTAGAGTAAAAGGACAAATATATAATTGAGTGTAAAAAATAAATGTTATCTTTGGGAGATGATATGAACATGAAACCCAATCCATTCAAATAATTAATGAACATGTAGCATTCAATGTCAATAAAATTAAATTCAAGTTAAGAATTATAATTGAAATTTAATTTTTTTAAGAGGAAGGAAAGAGTACACCTGTGTGTGGGTGAAATTGTGTTTCCTTGTAACTTATTGGAGATGATGATTCCATATTGAATAATTTAAGAATTATTATTATTATTGAGCCATTTATTTAATTAGGGGTGATCAAGTCCCAATTTTTTGTAACTAAGGAAAGGTCATTGCTTGGGAAAATAAATGCCCAAATCCTCATAAATGAGTAGTGGTGTCATATCCATTGAGTGGACCATTGAACCTCAATTGCACCAATTTATTTAACTAATATTACACTATTATTAAACCTAAATATGAAGGTTAGGACACAAATAATGGGATTGATATGAGTAATACCAATGACATTGAGTGTCTTTAAACCTTAAGCACATTTTTAAAATAAATTTGAATAAACCATTAAACACAAAATTATATATTAAAGGTTGCACACAACTAGGTACCATCAAATATGTTTGAAAAGTGTAAAATAGTGTGAATGTGCATGAACCCACTTCATACCTCATGAATCAGTGACAACTAATATTTTTAATACTACATAAATTAATGATCAAGTATAATGTTACCTAAATTGGTTAAAAATGATATAGAATGATATTGATCTATATGTTGAATCTGAGAACCTATATCTCAATTGTATTAGTATGTGATAAGTTTTAACTATTATTCCTATAAAACTATACACATATGCATTACTTATATATCTAATAATATCTGAATATGTACTCTATAACTAATGTATTTATAAAGTGAGTCCATATACTTGACATATAATCCCACAATCTATATAGATGTGTAAAATTCTATCCCATATCCTAATAATATTTATATCTAAATAATATTGATATTTGAACCACTTTTAAATATTTGAATATTATATTATGTCATAAAATATAAATATTATACTTGTGGAGTCTTAAGCCTATATTAAAATTACACTAATGTTCCCTTTTTTGAGGTTAGGATGTATCTTGCAAGTCACTGACCTCAAAATAAATAAATAATTGTATCATGTATAAATATTTAATTATGTAGATTCATGTCAAAATGTGGATAATATGTTGTCTTAGTAATGTACATGTCCTCAAGATATCTATGAAACATATGTAATACATGGCACAAAAGTGTCATGTTTAAGATAGATTTATAAATTAAGCACCTATTAGTAACCATCATTAATATATGCATTGAATAATACTACATAATCAGAGAGGTGCATGTTGTGAATCACAAGAAAACATATAAATGAGAGTGTGATATGGACCACTAAACCTATAAACCTAGCAAATTTATCAAGCTAAATTAGAAAAATCTCAAAAAATAATGATATGGTTTTAATGCACATAATATCACTAAATGTCACATGTAAGGTGAAGGTATGCATAAAAGGGACATTAAAATGACACAAAAATAAGGTGAAGGGCCACAATCAAGGGACATAAACATGTTACAAAAATTAAGGCCAAGTGATGGAATCATGGGATGTAAATATGCCAAAAACAAGGGAAAAATAAATGTCTCCCACACAAACCTACGGGCTACACAGAATAAACCATAAATGACTAACATGTCATGAAATATAAATAACAGCAATGAAGCATAGAACAAGTTTAAAATAGTCTACAACATCCATGTATATCAATGTCACATCATAGTGAAATATCATATCCATAAGGTCATACAATGATATACCTTGTGATAATATGACCTATGGAATAAGATTTCCTAGCATTGACATGGCCCTTAGGTATAGTAAATTCTAACACCTATGATCCAAGCATAATTTCTATACCTTACATTTCACTCATATATTGTGAAATGTAGTGTGTATGAAAAATAATATGCCATCTAAAAATATATATGGAGTCTAATTTATATTAATATGTATCCATGCCTATATTTATTATGGAACACACTAAACTATCTAATGAATTATCTTGGTTTGTGTTATATTATACAAAGGTGTCTGTGAGTCCAACATTACTCTCTAATATCTAAATAACTCACTGTATAGGAGAATCACCTAATCTCATTTGAACTAAGTGTATATAAAGATTATGAATTAAATTAACTATTGTCATTAGGATTTTCACCATTTTAGGAGATGGAAAAGATATCTTCATCCAAGTGTCACAATGGAAACACCTCTAGTATTTTGGGTAGCCTAAGGATGAGGTGAATCTCTAGATACAACTAGCTCCCTTGATGTACCACTTTGAATCACAACTACAACTAAACTTATGGGGGTGAGAAGGGATAAGGGTAACTAAAAGAAAACTAATCTAAGGAAGGTGATACACAAAATAACATGATGAATTACAACCAATATCATGTTACACTTGAAACCAAGAGACAAACTAAACATACACTTCTCCAATCTTAATCTTCTCACATCAATGTTACATTGTGAGGTTATGGATGAATGTGCAAAGCTAGGAGGACTAGAAAAGAAATTTTGAATGGTATTAATGAAAATAATAACTCACTCAATCCTTTAAATTTCATAAAACACTTAACATGACTCTCAAAAACAATATATCTAACTACAAATAGGATGGAATAATGAAACAACATGATAAGGAATCCATAGTCTTCACTTATGCAAAATCAAAGATTCTAGATGAAAACACTAATAAAAGTCATAGAGGAGTTAAAATTTAGTATTATTATTGATAAAAAGGTATAAAAATGAGAATGTCTTCACCATACTCAAGTAGATCATATAATATAATGGCCAAAATTGCTAGTTATTATAGCATTTGAGAGAGAGAGAGAAGAAGAGAGAAGTCTAACGGTCACAAGGACACTTTTAAATCTAAGAGAATTAATTATTTATTTATGGTAAGCATATTTTGGATGAACCATGCAATTTTAGGAAGAAAAAGTGTTAATTCAATGCATAAACTTCATGAAAAGTAACATAAAACTCCTTCTTTTGGCTCAAAAAATTGCCTTTATGATTATCCCTATTTGAACATATCATAACTGATTATAAACAAGTCTGATGATTGGTATGAAGTGTAAGGATATAATTCATGCCTCTCCATGCATTAGTTGTAGGCCTAGTCATCTAGAATCATCCCTAACTAAGATATTATCATCTGGTGTCTCAAAAACTCTCTTTTCATGCACCCTACACACTTGGATTCAAAAAAGGAATTAATTTTATATTAAAATACATGATATATAGTTAATGGAATTTTTAAACTCACTCCATGACCTTATAATCATCAAGGGTACTTTAAAATCACTTCCACTTGGATTTTTCACCCTTCTCCCTAGCTTGGTCACTATGCCATTTTTGACTGGCTGAGATGAAGTAGCTAGTTATGGAACTCAGATGTTGTTTCAAGGAATTAAATTTATATTAACTCCTAATATTTCCCTCCATATGATTCTCATCTCTTGAAACTTCATACAACCTAGAAAAAATAAAAAATGGTAAAATATACCCTATTTTTCACCCCATCTATACAAGTCCATACAAATTATTTTCAGGGGAGGGAGATTGAGTTACTAATATGAAACTTCTAATAGGTTTAATGATAAAAAAATTCAATCTTGATGTATCTTTACTCTCATTTCTCCAATCGGATCTCTATAAGGGTTTAACAAGGGTTTTAGGCATGTTTGCCCTCTTAATCTTTGTTCATAAAATTGGGACATTGAATTTGATAACCAATTCCACTATATTGTTTCTAAAGGACCTTATTAACTTATCTGAAACTCTTATGCCTCCATGAAAATCATCATGAAATGTTTGAGCATTCAAACTTCTCCTATCCATCTTGTTTTCACCTTTTCAATAGGCCTAATGTTTTTGAGTCAAAATTGCTTATTTAAGAGTTTATTTTCCTTATAACAACTTCTAAAATTCATATATTACCCCAAAAACATGTTAAAATATATTTTAATGGTCATCCCAAGCAATAAGTGTGATGGAATCCTCATTTTGGCACTAAGCCTAATCATGCTTAGTAGGCCTATGTTGGTTCAAGACCCAAGATGACCTCCTCATGATTTAACCTAAAAATATGTTATTTAACACCTTTTTCATGGTCCTAAAAACATTATACAACCACTTATAAATCTCAATTAGATCCAAAAGTGATAATGGCCTCTTGTTTGTATTTTAGGCATAACCATGTTTGATGATCCTGTCTACAACTCTTGATAGTTTGGTCTCATATGTATGGGTCCATTCATTCTTAACTAGTATATTATAATTTTTTGGTGTATTAAAAATTTATAAACCACCTTGTAATGTATCTAAATATTATAACTTCATATTCCTTTATTATTCTCCAAAACATGCCAACTTTGATCATGAAGGAGTGCCCTCTGTCTAAGACAAAATAGAGGGAACTCCCTTTATTTTATTAGACTATATGAAGATTTTAAAGGTTTATATAAGTTATGGATACCATATATACCAATTTTGGTCCTCTGGTTAGTTCATATAACCCTCAAACTCTTCAATAGACCAAGATTGACAATGTGAAAAGGACTATGTAGGGTATATTGAAGTAGACTAAATGTTGCAGGCTTAAAATATTCCTTTATACAATATTTTAAAATGATATGGGGAGTTACATTAGATCATTAAATCATTTTTAATTTTTTTTTATATTGATACATCACTACAACTCCTTATATTCTCTTCCAAACACTTTGAACTTCTCAAACAATATAGCTTTCTCGACTATGTTTCCTTCTTCCACAATGAACCCTTTAGGTCAAATGCATGTTGGAATTTGGAAAAACATTGAGTGAGATTACCTTAATCCATAAATTCATCTTATATTACTTTTGACATATCCTTTCACGTTTCTTATCCTAGATCACCATTTTAGGACTCAAACCTATTCACTATTTGTCAAAAAGGCAAAATCAACTATGTTTGGATAAGAAGCTCCTATAGGTGTATGTTTATATGAATTAGGACTTAAATATAATGTTGGAACCTTAAATAAATAATATATAGTCATTTAAAAATTTTATAGACATATTTTATTCACTTTTATGTTTTATACATCCCAAGAAATCCAATCTCCTGCCTGCTTGTTGTAGGTGGGTGTTTTAGGCCCTATGTATGGACTGAGGCATGAATAGGGGTATAATAATATTATCCTAAACTATTAGGTGATAATTAGATCATATATGTCACCTTTAAATTTTTTCAATCACCTTCATGTTTTGTAAATTCATAATTTTCAAACATAGGTCTCTTTAATACTTAGGCCTATAGACAATATTACCTATATTTAGTGTATTTTCAAGCAACTTTAAGCCCTCAAACCATCACCTTCCATTAGCCTTATTGAATTAATACTTGTAATTAATCATATATATATTATGTGATATCATATTTAACCACTTATATGTCTTAATACCCTTGGAAGACATGTTTGAATAGGTCTACAATAAACCTTAAGACCTCTATTTTCACATTTTAGGGATTGCATCCCTGTATCAATCTTCTTATGTTTTGAAAGTAATGCATACTTCAATATATTTATAATACATTTAAATAAGGGCTGAAATGATGAAATATAATTCACTAATACTCTTATGATAGTTCCATTTCTTGTTTCATACTTCATAAGGGGTCCTCTTCTCCTTGTCAAGGTTTCCTGTAGGTTACCACTATCATATACAAGTAGTAATGTAAGAGAACTAGCAGTGGGAATACAATTTGATACCGATGCATACCAATTATACCTTGATTACTTTAAATAAATTCCTCACTCTTAGAAAGGATTGAAACCACCATCAAGTCTTATATCTTAGCATGACATCATCATGATAAGTTGTATGTGTACTTTGGAAAGCATGGAGGTAGTATGTGTAATGCATGAGAAGTATTATTATGACAATGCCCTCCTAATGAGTTGTAACCTTTAAATGAGCTTTCCATAATCTAAAAATTTTCAAAAAGCATAAACACATCCTATTCAACATGAAAATCTCTTCCAAGTACCTGTAGGTGGTTGTCCATGGTTAACTACAAGTGTATGCATCATTGACTATCATCAAGGTCCTTTGTGATACTTAGGTGTCAAATATAGCTTATCATGAAAAAAACATGAAAAAAACCTTTTATAATCTCAATTGATCTTATATAATCATGATTAGAGCTCAAAAATCATGACTAAAATTGAGATTAGGTAGAAAGTTGGTTGTGAGTGTGACAAGACTAGGTGTTTGATCAAAGTATGGAGCTATGAGACAAAAACATGGAAGCCGGTGAAAAATATGGAATTAAAATATGTAAAAAACCATTTCCCATTCAAAGAATACAACTTTATACAAGTAGTGAAAATGATTGCCATCACACTTGGGACATCAACCTGTAAACTGAACCAAAAATCCCATGAGATCTTTGCCAAACATGAAACTAGGAAATTAAGTTATGATAATAGGGAGTCAACATCATATATAACTAATATAAGTAGCTATATTATACAAAATTCTCCAAATCAAGGCAAAACATATAGGGTGTATAGATTAATAAGCAAATTGGGAAAGTCAACTTGTTAGGAATGGTTCATAAATATCAGACCACAATTTCCATACAAAAAAAACATGAAATGGAATTTGAATTATTGTATAATATACCCCTAAAATCATTTTTATTGAAACCATTTTTCCTAAGCATAGCAAGAAAACACCTGTAAGTCACTTTTTGCTTTCCAAGAAAGGTGCAAAAGGAAAAAAACTATTTTATCTCATAAATGAAAAATTTAAAGCAAAAAAATTGCGTAAATAAACATGGGGAAGATTAAAAACCACATTTCAACCTTTTTCATGTGGCACACTTCCCAAAAAGGTTATAGAAGTGCCAAACTCTTCTCCTTTCTTAAGAAAACTACCTTTTCTTTAGATGAACCTACCTCTTTTCAATTTTTTTAGTTACTTAAGACCTCTAAGGACACATGGGATATGAAGTCACATTTTTAACCTTCACAGTTCCCAAAAATTTGTAAAAGTCATTAAATGCTCAATTTTATTTCCTAAAATGACTCAAAAGGACATGTTGGCTAATGAAATTTATGACCAAGGATAATATAACATTGAATAGAATAAAATTACATATAATATACCTTATTAAAAATAATTATACCCCTTAAAACCTTTAAAAACCAATTTTTTACTTGTAGGTGTCCCAATTTGACTTAAAAGTCAAATTTGGTCAACAAATTGATGACTCATAGGGGTAGTATGCTTGTATACTAACTAGACTAGTAGCCTTATCAATCTATTGGGCTTAGGATTCATTTTAATCTTGAGACAAATAATTAAACCTTTGAATATTGAATTTGAGATGAAACCACTAATTTACCCCAACCACACAAAGTGAAGGACACACACAAAATAAGGAAATAAAACTAACAAGACACACACACACATGTGCTCAAGGCACTTAGGAGAATATAAAAACAAACTATTATGCACAACTAGAGAATAAAAATACGTCCTTTATATGATAAAAATTAAAACTTATTAAATCTTCTTCATGATGAGATAAAACATAGTGCCAAGCATGTTCTTCTTTTGATTAAATGCTTTATGGATCAAACCTATTCATTGGCACTTCAGTTGATTTGATCTCAAGTAGATCATCCTTAAATAGGTTTTGAATGTAATATACTCCTCTTTAACATGTTCACATGCTTCATACTTCTTTCCACTCTTCATTTCATGGTCAATTTGTATCTCCTTAGTAGACATGGCTTCAAGAGGATTGACTTCTTATTCCTTAGAAGATTAAGGCTAATAAGAGCTTGGTGCATCCTTCAAGAGTTGATATGTTTCTCCCAATTAATTTAGAAGATGACATACCATATTTATTATTTATAACATGCCATAATGGGATGCATATTCCTTTTGTAAGGACAAATTTGAAAGATTGCTTTTCCCTTGCATACTTACTTGATTACCAAGGCTGCCTTCTCCATTTTTGACTAGATCATAGCATCCTTGAAGAGGGGTGTATCCTAATCCAATGATTTCAAACAATTAATCCAAAGTATAATTTTGAAATTTTTATTTCCCATCTATGGTATCTTGCAAAGTGATGGAAAATCTAATGATCCTTTCTTCCTCTTTGACAAAAGGAAGACATTTTTCTTCATCCACCCAATTAGAAATTTACACACAAGACATCAAATCTTGTTTATCATTCATGATCTCTTTAGATCTGTCAAATTTAATTTAAACCTTTAAAATAATACTTGTGTTCTTAAGGTCTGAAATATCCTCTATCTCCTTCTTTGTGATTCCAAGAATAGGCATTATGAAGTCATGTGACTTAGTCCAATGAGGGTGCCAAGGAGTTAGGCTCTCTTCAAACAAAAGTTGTGATTTTTTTTAAACCAAATACTCCTCCTTAGGTTACCATACTAGAGGTACATCAATGAAAATGATTATGGGGTGAGGACAAGATGAACTAGTTGGTGGAGGTGGCACATATAACTCAAAATCAAATTGAGAGTAAAGTGTAGGGGATTGTTTTGAAAGATCTTAAGGAATGAGAGGTAGAATTTAGGTTAGAACTAATATATTTTATTATTTTAACTTGATAAACACCTCATTCACATCTAATTTATATTGATTAATCTCTTTAGGAATGGTATATTGGGTGTGTTTAATCATAAGATCTTCTTTTGGGTATAAACCTTCCATCTCACCTTAACTTAGCAATCTCATCTTTAGCTCTAACTCTTCAATTTTCTTGGCTAGGTTCTCTATGAAATTTTTTTATTTAATACCATATGAATCATCATGATTATGGGGAATAAATTAGGGTTGACATGGAACACAATAATCTTCTTGAAGAAGTGTGGGAGGGACTTGAAAAGGATCAACATTTTTCTCCACTTCACACTCATTGACAATGCTTCTATCTTCTTTCTTTCCCCATCATTCCACTATATTTCTCCAACTTAGGATGTTAGGATTATAATTATTTTCTTGAGGAAGGATCAAATGTTTTTTTATAGGATCAAGCTCCTTCTTAACTTCACATTCCTTGTCAAGACTTTTCTCATCTTTCTTTCCCCATGACTCCACTATCTTTTTCCATCTTAGGGTACTAGGATGATGAATCTCTCTTTAAGGTGGTGGGGATACAATGTGAGAGAGAAATGAGGGTTTTAAATCTACTTCCTTTTTTTCCAACATGGAGTAATACATATTAATATTATCCAACTCAATTTAGCTATCAAGGTTTACTTTAAACACAAGGTTTATCTTTTCAAATATCTCTTCCAACTAATTATAAGAAGGATGATTTTGATATCCTTGATTGGGCTCATTACTAGGGATAAAATATGGATTATAGGGAAATTGGTGAAGTGGATATGAAGGTTTATAGGTTTGGTGAGGGTTTTTTTCATGAAATCCTAGCCTATCCTCTAAGTAATAAACTAGCCCACTCACATCAAGAATATCACTTGTGAGCCTTTATCAATTGGCTCTCTCAATAGGTACCCACTCTAATTAATCTCTCACCTTATGAATAATATGTATATGAATCTCTCAACCACATCCTTTTATATTATCAAGATCGAACATATACTTCTCATATCCCAAGAGTGTCATCTTGAAGGTGTAAATGGATTGAGTTAAGAAGTGCTTAGGTTGAGTAGGGGAGAAAGACATTGATGAGGGTGACTATAAGACTATTAAGAATCATTGGAAGGCTGATAATGACTATACTGGGGCTAAAAATAACAATATTATGGCTGGTACACTTCATACAATGGTTGATTAGGAACTTACTCTTATTGATATGGAATGACACAAGCTTGTAATGTCTCACAAACTTGAAAAGAATAGTAATCAACACCAAAATTAACCATGAACCATCATTGAAACCAAGAACACAAATAAAAAATATTACCAAAAATCTTCAAAAAGAAACATGGGATAATTGACTAGATTATGTATCTTTGGAGTCACCATTGATTCTTTGATAGATGCCTCTAAAGGTTGATTGTTGAGAGACAACACCAAAAATCTCTCAACTTCTTGGACCAAGAGTCCCACTGGACATGCCAAAAACTATTTTCTCTTATATTTACACCCTTTTAGGAGATTTAAAATATCTCCTCATCTAAGTGTCATAATGGAAACACCTCTAGGCTTGTGGGTAGCCTAAGGATGAGGTTAATATCTATATAGGACTAGCTCCCTTCATGTATCACTTTGAATCACAACTACAACTAAACTTTGGGGGTGAAAATGGAGAAGGATAACTGAAATTAAACTACTCTAAGGGAGGTGATACACCAAATAAAATTATGAATTCCAACCAATAGCATGTAACACTTGAAACCAAGAGATAAATTTAATATACACTTCTCCAATCTTCATCTTCTAACATCAATGTTAAATTTTGAGGTTATGGATGAATGTGAAAAGTTAGGAGGACTAGATAAGAGGCCTTTCATAGAACTAATGAAAATACTAAATCACTCAACCCTTGACATTTCCTAAAACACTTCACATGCCCTAAAATGAAGAATCTTTCCAATTGCAAATAGGATGAAATAATGAAACAACATGCTAAGGAATCCATAGTCTTCACTTATGCAAAATCAAATATTCTAGATGAACACACTAAAAAACTCATCTATGATGTAAATATTCTAATTTTTGGAGGTTTTTCATGGGAGCCAAAGGAGTTTAGGAATGTTAGAAAAGGTCTTAAATTATGAATTTGTGTAATTGATTGGTAATTTAGATGTTAGACCTTTATGAATGAACCTTAATAATCAAAACTACTTAGAAACCCTCCAAAACTCTTATAAGGACTAGTTTAGAGAAATTAAGTGGTAAAGATATTATAATGAGCTAGTTTGACCAAGATGGTGATTGGACCTTATGGAGGATTCCCTAGAGCTACCCTCCCAGGGTTTTTTATTTGTATGGACTTGTATGGATGGGGTGAGAAACATTCTATTTTGACCATTTTTAATGTTTTACAGGTTTTAGGAGGAGTCCAAATATGAAACCAACTTTTGGAGAAATATTAAGACTTTTTCTAACTCCTCATTTTCATTTCATGCCTCATAAAAAATACTAAGTGCATATTGGACAAGCTAGTAAGAAGTGTGAAAAATCTAAGGAAAATTTATTTTAAGGTGTCCCTAATGATTATAAGGCCATAGAGGGTATTTATCATCCACTCCCTTAAATGTATTTTAATGAGTAAATGATTCCAATTTTGAAGACAAGTGTGTAGGGTGCATAAAATAGGAGTTTTCTAGACTATAAATGATGATAGCTCCTTTTTAGGTGATTATAAATAGCCAAGCCTACAACCAATGCTTGAAAAGTCATGTATCGTGTCCTTAACCTTCATCCAAATAATTTTATATATTCCTAATTAGTTATAAGGTTTTAAAATAGGGCTAATCATATAGGCAATTTTTTTGAGGTAGAATGAGGAGTTTTATGCCACTTTTCATGAAGTTTATGCCTTGAATTGATAATTTTACTTCTTGATATTGCATGGTTAATTTCACATCCTTATCTCATTCACAAGTAACTAATTTTATAATATTTAAAATTTTACCTATTACGCTTAGACTTATATCTTCTCCTCTCTCTCTTAGTTTCTCTAATAATTAGCCATTTTGGCATTATAATCTATGCTCCACTAGAGTATGGTGAAGCCCTTCTCATTTGTATACCTTTTGATCAATAATAATATTGATTGTTACCTCTTCCATGACTATTATAAGTGTGTTCATTTGTACTTTTTTATTTTACATAAGTGATAACTCTTGTTTACTTAACATGATTGCTTCATTCTATCATCTATTTTTAGTTAGAAAGCTTCTTCTTATAGGACATGTGAAGTGTTCTTGGTAATCTCAGAGATTTAGTGAGCTATTATATTCATTAGTTCCCTAATATTCCTCTTCTCTATTCCTCCTAGCTTTGCACATCCAACCATAACTCATAATATAAAATTGATGTGAGAAGATAAAGATTAAAGAAGTGTATGTTCAGTTTGTCCCTTAATTTCAAGTATAATATGCATAGTTGGATGTCATCAATCTATTTTGTGTATCACCTCTATTAGTATATAAAATTTTTAGTCATCTCTCTCCATTTTAACCCCAAAATTTGATTTATATTTTTGATCCAAAGTGGTACATCAAGGGAGCTATCCCTATCTAGAGATTTACCTCATTCCTTAGGCTACCCACAAGCCTAGAGGTGTTTCCATTATGCCACTTGGATGAGGAGAGATTTATCATCTCCTAAAATGGTGAAAATCCAAGTGACAATAGTTTTTAGTATGCTCGATGAAACTCTTGGTCCAAGAGGTTAAGAGAATTTTGTTGTTGTCTCTTAATAATTAGCATTTGGAAACATTTATTCAAGCATCAATGGTGACTCCAAAGATATTTTAGCTACTCAAGTATCCTAGTTTATCCTTTGAAGATTGTTGGTAACATTTTCCTTTATGTTATTTTTTTTAATTAAGTTTCATAGTTGACTTTGGTTTTGATTTTTGTTCTATACAATTTGGTGAGACATTTCAAACTTTTACCATTCCCTATCAATATGAACAAGTCCTTGGTCAATATTTTCATGATCCTTACCAACCTCAATATGAACATTGTCATTATCCCATTTAGTCATCACAATTGAGATGAATTTAGACCTAGTGTAACATACTAGAGAAATTTTGGGTCCCAATGCTAGTACATACATTTTATTCCAAGAAACTGATCACTTCTTCTGTTCTACATTATTTGGTATAAACTACCTCTATCCATGTAGTGAAATTATCTATGGTAGTAAAGACATATTTGTGACACTAATATTATTAAGGGTTGATTACTCCAACAAATTCTAGACCCCATTGTGTAAATGGTTTTTCAACCATGACTAGTTGTAGATGCATGGCTCCTTTTAGCTCTTTACTATTGAAAGTTTGTCAAGAGTGGCATTATCTCACATGCTTGTGGGATTCCTTAAAGATCATAGTCCAATACTAATTATCCCTTAAGATATTTTGGGCTATAGTTATTCTATAGGGATGTCTACTACCTAAATTTTCATGAAAGGTGACCATAATTTGGGTGGCTTCTTCTTCTGAGTCACACCTAAGGTAGATTCCCTCAATGTTATTTTTGTACAAGACTCCATCCTTGATTAGGAAGTGAGTTACCTTAAGCCTCAAGGATATATTTTTCTGCATAGATAGGCTTGTAGGAAAAATAACATTGATTATCAAGTGTATTATTGAATCATACCATTCATTATTTTAGAAACTTTGCTAGCCTACTTGCATGATACTAAGCCTAGGGCTAGTATTGGAAATCATTTAGATCAAACCTTGGCATCTTACCAGCTTCGCTACCTTCATATCCAATTCAAATTCATATAAAACTAATATCAACTTACTAATACTCATAAAGGCTATTGGGTAATCACACTTATCACATTTTTGAGTCAATATAATAGCCATAGTATAATCATATGCAAAGGAGTAAAGGTAGAAATCCTTTGAGAAATCAAGACTTATAAGCATTAGGGCTTGGCTAATGGCTTCCTTTATGTAATTTGAATTCCCTCTTATATTTTCCCTTCTAAATAACCTTTCCATCCTTCTTGATCATGTCATCCAATAGATTGACAATTTATATAAAACAAAAAATAAACTTTATTACAAAATTTATTTTGCCAAAGAATGACTTTAGTTCCTTCCTACAAATTGGGATCTTGATTCTAGATATAGCCTCTACTCTTTTAGGTTCTATGTATATTCCAACTTTGGTTATAATATATCCTAATATTTTTCCTTTAATTACATAAAATATACATTTCGTAGGGTTCAAGGAAATGCCATACCTTCTAAATCTTTTGAAAACTTGTTGTAGGTGCATGAAGTGATATTCACTATTTTTAGAGAAAACTATTAGCTCATCCATATAAAAAATGATTTACTTACCAATTAGACCTTGGAATGTGTGATCCATATCTCTTTAGAATGTTTCACCAACATTGATTAATCCAAAATTCATCCTTTTGTAATCAAAGGTCCCCCACTTTATTATGAATGTTGTCTTTATCCTATCTTTTTTGTCAACTAGTACTTGGTTATAGCTTGACAAGCCATCAAGGAAGGATACCATAGATAAAATATAAATAGATTGAATTAATTGATCAAGTGAAGGGGGAGGGTAATTATCCTTCTTTGATGCTTTTTTTCAAAATTTTGAAGTCAATACATGGCCTAATCTCACCATTTTTATTCTTCATTGGAACTAGATTGGCCACCTAAGTTGAATGTCTGATAGGAAAGACTATCCTAACATATAATAACCATTTTACCTCCTTCAATATCATCAATTATAGCATGGGTTTTAGTTGTTTTTTTTAATATAAAAGGTTTACAACTTTATTTGAGGGATATGGTATGGGTAATGACCCTTGGATCAAATATCTTTAGGTCATCATAGGACAAATCCATAACATACTTGTACCTAGTAAGGAGTTCTTTGGATTTATTAATGTTAGAAGTTATACAATCCTTCCCAATTTTAACTAATTGGGGTTTCCCTTAGAGACCAAAATCTATAGTATTGCAATATTTTCCACTTATCTTCAAAACTTTAGAAACCTCAACTAGTTTATCTTGATCAAATAATATTTCTAGAGAAATAATCCCTTAAGTGATTTTATTATCATTTAGTTGATTGAATTTTATATCAAAAGTATTCCATATAGTTATATTTTCATCATCTTCATCGATTATATGGGCTTCAAATGCCCTAGAATTGGTTAAGAAATATAATATCTACTAGTCATCATTAAAGACATGGAAATGGTTAACATTATCAGGCACTGATGGACATGGGATCAATTTAATACTAAACTTAGGGGAGTCTAGATTAGGCATGAGATTCATTTTAGTTGATGCTAGTTCATCTACAAGTTTTTTTCTTCTCAAGGAATGGAGGTGTTGCTAAAATCATCAAAATACTCAATCAGGTCCTAGATTCTAAATTTATACTTCTTGAGGTATGAAAGTTTACATTGATACCTACTCTTGACCTAGTTGACTAATAGTTATAAATATCCAAAAAACTAGTACTTATTTATCTTTACTCTTGATAGAAAATTTCAAACCAAGGATGAGAGCTTCATACTCAGCAAGGTTATTAGTATAGGGGAATTGGATTTTATAAGAGGCATGGTACCTTTTATTAGTAGGGTTAGTTAAGACAATGCAAACACCTGATCTAACCTTACATATAGCACCATAAAAGTACAATTTCCATAGCCCAAGAGGAGTCTCTATATCCTTAGGATCATCTAATTTATCATCTTTTAGCGTGAAAACCCCCAAGTTTGAGTTGATAATGTTGACCCTTTCATTAATAGATTTTTACACTATTATCATATGTTTCATCCTTGGTTCCCTCTCAACTCTTATTTGATTTGGGACTCATTTATAAGGTATCCATAAGTGGGAAAAATCAATAGACATATACCCATTTAATTCTTTAGTCCATTCTCTACACAATAGGTTCCCATTGGCATCTAGTATGTCTATGCACTGAATGTTGATAAATTGTTGTACCTTGGGCTCAAAAGCTATCTGCATGTGGATGTTCAAGATTTCTCCAATTACATTAACCCTTTATTTATTTAACTAGGTGAAAATCATATCAGACATGATGGGGGCTAAGCTAAGTTATCTACATATGCCAGTAGGTGTGATGTTTGTAGAGGCACCTAAGTCTAATAAATAATTGTGCAAGTTTTTACTAAATATTCTAATTATGAGAGAGAAAGTGGAAGACTTATCTTTAACCTTATGCACTATTACATTAACATGATATATCTTAGGAGGTTTGATGAATTTAAGGATTCTAATAGAAAATCCCTTTATATTGTGATCTGTGTTAACTCATGCAAGGTGATATTAGCCTTTATCTTCTCCATGTCCTCAACTATGTTGTAACTAGTTTTGGGAGGATTGGGGACCTTAGGTCTATGATTAAGAATGCTCCCTTAGGGAGGCTTAGGGTTATTATTTGAATAATGATCTGGAAGAGTTCAAAAGTTACTTGGGGGGGTTGAGGTGGTCAAGGGATACCTTTGTTCTATGTTCCTCAATGGGTAACTATTTTATAGGAATTGTTGAAATGCAAGGATTTATTTAGGGATCTCATCTAGTTCATTTTCCTCTTAAAATGGGAAATCAAAGGTTTCTAGCTTGAAGACCTAGTCACAAGGCTTAGGGCTAGATGTATGTGCATTATTTTCCTTATTGGGAACCAGTTTAAACATGGCTAACTCCTCTTACAATGCCTCAAATGCTTTACATAATTTGATGCAATCAATCTCCCCATGTTTGGTTGTGCAATTCACCTTAAAATAGTCAAGTAATACAATATTTTTGAGGTTGATATCCATGTTTTTATTTTTTGAGGAGGGGTCATGGTTTCTATTATTGTGGAAACTATCATTCTAAAACCTATTGCCTATCCTATTATATCTTTGAAATGAGAAATTCATTCCTAAACTCTTAGCAATATTCCCCACTTATTTTTGTAATAGGAGGAAATCATTACTTATCTTCTAGACCATTTTTAATAGAGACTAATTTTCACTTTAAGGGGTCTCAAAATTATATACTTGGTTATTGCTAACATTAGTAGTTGGTACTAACACCATATGATCTCCTATTCTAAAGCCATTAGTTGTGGGCTAACTCAAGAATCCTATGTTTTGATTAGGTGAAGCATGATTCAAGGGAAATTGAGTGAGGTTTGGAATATGGTTTATAGTAGGCATGTTTTGATTATTGTTAGGAAACAAGTTCATCACTAGCATGTGGGGGTTAACATTTGACATAGAATAAACCATTTATCCTTGGGGTTGCATTTGATCATTGATAGTCACTAATTTTGAATAACCCATGGCTAGTGAGGTTATGGATAGCATGGATATTTTTAAGAACACTAAGGTCACAGGATCTGCTACATCCTTTTATATCTCTAGATATAGAATCTCCTTTGGCTTGTATGGATCTATGGTTCTACTTAACATATTTTGAAACCTAGCATTAAAGTACCTAATAGGTTCATTAACATCTCTTCAAATAGTTTTAAATTGATGATAAATGATGCAAGGATTGATTATTTTTACAAACTAATAATTGAACACATTATTAAAATATTCCCAACTAGTAATGCAGTTATTAGGTAAGTTTAAAAACCATTCATAGGTAGTATCCTTAAAGGTAAAAGGGAATAACCTACACACTACATCTTCATGCAAAAAATTGAGTAGTCTTAAGGTAGACTTAAATACCTTTATATGTTCCTTATTAGTTACTATACCCATGTGACTAAATGTAGACAAGCATTTCTCTATATTATGTGGAAGATCATGGACCACCCTAGGCACGCTAATGGAAGAATCACCCAACCAAGACATTCTTGTATAAGGATTTAAATCAAATTTACCATGTATAGGTGATGTTTGGAGGGATTTATATTTCCTACATCTACCTTTTTCCCACTTCAGTTTCTTATGTTCCTAAAGATCATGAAAAGGTTGTCAAGTTTTTGAGTGTGATCTTCTCCTAATACTAGGCAACTCCAACATGAAATTTGAAGATCCTATCTAAGATACAATATACCAAATTAAATTTCCAAGAGAAAGGGGTTTAAGCTTGTATGTGGGTATTTATTCTAAAAAATGTTTATAAATAATGTAAATGTTTGGTAAGATTCTATCAAAGATGTACCCAATTTCATGAATATGTTCTATCTTAATGCATCCATGCTTGAAATAACTAATGCATATCTGACACATACCACTTTTGATCAAAATAAGATGTATAATTATAGAATTTTAGGATTCACATGGTTTTATAATATAATATATTATAATGAATATTTATGAACTTAAATAACATCAAAATCTAGCCTATAATAGCCCCAAAAGAATGGCAGAAGGTGGAGATACATGACCTTTGCAACTTTGGTTTAGATTTACCATGGATCAAGAATAGGTCCTCCTTCCAGCACTAGTAGAGATTCTCCTATTGATTATTCCAAGTGAACCTTAGATTCTCTCTAGTGTTTAAATAACACCTCTAATTTTATAATCCAAGGATTTAAGGCATGAGTTGCAGGTGTTTGGCAATTAAGATGCATGTGGTGAAAATAACAGTAGAGAAACATGGACTGTTCTATAATATTTATAAAATTTGATGGTAGGGAGCCATATTGGTACCTTTATTGAAAATTTTAATGGTAATATTGGATAAACTAACCCAAATATGAACCAATAACTAAACTAAATGGTTATGAACAATGTATTTAAACTAATGTGAATTGTTTAAAGAAAGAGCAAATGGAAAGGGTAGAGTAAGAGATAAATAGTGATTGTTGATCCTTGATTGTGAACATATTGATCAAGTTTCAAGAGTTAAAAAGAATGATCTTAACCTACATATAGTGTAAATTATCCTAAGCTCATGTTTCACTACAAATGAGGCATAATTTTGAAGATATGATGATAATAAAAGTAAGCTCTAGATTTACTTTTAATGTTTTACACCACATCTAAATAGGTAATGAACATATTTATTATAGATCAAATAAAATGAAGTAAACTCAATTTCATTCAACTAACCTAAAATTATAAAAGTTATCAGCCCTGTAATTCATGATCTAACTCTGTATTTGCAAAAATTATTCATATTCAAACTCAGACAAATAATTGAGAAATTTAGAAATTCAAACACATCCAACCAAAAAATTCCTATAGAACTATTTAATCTCTTTTATTAATTACTCAAAATGGTACAAAAATATATAAAATCTTATCCCTTTTTAAAATGGTAATGCATGCCTTTATATAAAATATATGCAGTATGTCGATTAGTTTTACAAATACAAGTGTACAAAAGACAAGTGTCTTTGTAACAACTATAATACAATTTCTTCTATAATCCTACTAACGTAGAGGTAATCACGCTAACAAATTAGGATGTACCCTTACAAAATAATATGTCATCTCTCATGTAAACCATGATTAGGATGTTGGAGGTAGGACCCTTTATTGTTTAAGTATAGTCATGGATCTTGCATGTTGTTCATCCATGAATCCCAAATCTACAATGGGCATTGTGGTATGTTCCTCTTCTTGATCAGCCAACTCATCAAAATCTTTGTCATTCCTAGCCAAAGCTTCCTTAATGATTCTAGTTTCATTGATCCTCTCCCTTGTATTTAATATTATGTCTAATATTATTCTATTATCTTTCCTTGATTGTCCATGACTTTTACCCTTGATTTCTTGAGTCACCAAAGTGGCTCTATGATGGAATTCTTCATCACTAATAATCCCTAGGGCAGTGGGTTGTGTAAGATCCTTGAGCATAGTTCCTAAGAGATTATCAGTTTTATTTATGATCTATTTTAGCTTCTTGATAAGTTCTTCCACTTTGGTATGCCAAACACTCAAGGCCTAGACCTTGCCTACAATAATTCCTAAAATGGCACTTAGATGACCCATTTGTATGGTTTTTAAATTTGGGATTTGCTTCTTAACTTGAATATTAAGAAGTTGGGAAATCTTATCTTCAAAAGTTTGCCATTGAGTAACTAGCTCCTTGGATAAGGTGGCATAGTTTTATAGTGCATCTAACTTTAATTTCATAGACTTTAATGCTCTGAACATGTCATGGAATGACTCTTCTAGCATTTTAATCATGGAATCCACCATTGAGAAAATTGCTTGAGTCTGTAATTATCTTTTTAATTCTTAAGGTTCATAATTATTTGTACCAATCCCTATACACCAGCCCTATCTTGCTAAGATTGAGCCTTAATTAAAATTTCCACATCCTCTTCATGGATGGGATCATCTCCAAGTTGTTGTCTTATAACAGTGGCTAACCCTGTTAATGGCTCCACCTTTTGAAATGTGAATTCTTGTTGAACCACCATAGCCACCTTTATTGTGTTCCTTTCCAAAGATGTTGTATCTAGGTTAAATTACACTTTAACCTATGGTTATTTGAATTTTAGAGGCTCAAGCACCTCCACACTTGGACTACCAAAAGTACATGGGGTGTTAAGCATTTGTCTTCCTTGGGCTTAATGGACTTGTTTCTTCCCTTTTTCTACATTTTAACTATATCCTTGATCCATGGTTTGATGTTGTCATCTTCAGTCAAGCCAATCTATTTCAAGGCATATGAAGGGGAGAGGGATGGGATATTTTATATATTTACATAGATAAACTAGTAAGGGATGACTGGTCCATGAATTGGATTTTCATCATTGAAAAGGTTGACTTGACTAGCAGGGTAAGTGAAGGTCAACCTATGCCTTTTACATAGTGTTACAAGAACTAAGGCCAATTTTGTCTTCCTTTTGTCCCCATCTAGTGGGATCATTTTCTTACCTACTTCATTAAAGGGATCCTCATCCCTATCAAAATTGTATATAGCTACTATGTTAGCACGAGAACCTTTTAATATTTTTCTTGCTTCAAGGGCTACCATACCAATGAATTCTATTAGAGAAGGTCTCTATGGGAGTGAAGAAGGTGGAGGGCCTTCCTCAAGTCTATGTTGTAGTCTTGGTTCTTCATCTTTGGCCTTGCCTTTATCCTTTCCATCTTGAGGTTATTTAGCCTGTGCTTGTTTTGCTTATTGGGGAGGTTGAGTTATAGATGAATATCCTTCAATAGGTGGATTTTCATGAGAATTCCTAGATGGACCTAGCAACAAGTGATACTAAAAAGGGTTCAATTTACATATTTCTCTTGAGGGATTGTTATCCTTGACCAACCTATGTTTTAACATAATGTTGTAATTCTTGATTTTGGAGACCACCTCTTATAAATTCTTTGATGTGATGTAGATGTCATCACCAACACCTATTTGATGTCTAAATTCAATTTTTAGGACCTTCATGGACCTGATGTGGTTGACCACTTTACTCATAGGTTCCCAAATTTTGAGGTCATTTAAATAAAAATAAAAATAACTTCTATGTAGGACCATGACCTCTAACTACTTCCAATCTTTATTTATGATTTTACTAATGTCCAATAGGAGGGGGTGGACTAGGGATTTCCTCTTTTCTTTGCATGTTCTATCCACACCTTAAATGATCTGAGAATTAATTTCTTGCTCTACAATTTTTTTTGGGACATGGATTGGTAGCCTATAAGATTGGAATAAGATTCTTGCTATCCTTATAATAGTGTAATCTAGGTACTACCCCACATTTCCCATAGTCTCTACCTATTTATTAATGAGAGGATGCATCCTTGGCATATGAATGCCTATGATAGCCTCATATATGGCTGGGAAGACAACATCACAAATAAATTTCATGTTGTTATTGTATTTGAATATATGCAATTTGGAGTAATGGTGGGAAATTATGGTTCTACCATCAGGGGACCAATTTTTGATGCCAATTAAGGTCACAAATGCTAGGAGAGAATATAAGAGATAGGAAAACATAAAGAATTGTTTGGAGGTCCTTCCTCTAATGGTATTTATTTTCTTGGCTAGGAAGAAGCTTATCATGTCTCTCATTGGAGGGCTCAATTTCTCTTCTATCATGAAGTGGACATAACATACCCATACTTTGTTAACATATGTTTTTTAAGGTGTACCAAAGGATGTATTTAGTATGATCATGGATACTCTAATGACTTCCATAAATTGGACAATGGGGATCATGCCATTAAGGTTCTTGAAGACATGGGGTCCTTAGATTAGCCAAGGTGTAAGGACTGAATCAATGTCCTAGGTGTTATCCCAATTCCTCATGTTAGGGAGGTTGAGATGGGGTAAGGGAAGCTTATAATATGTCTTGAACACAATGGGAGAGATATATGCTACTCTCTTGGTGTTACCCTATCAAATAATCAACTCTCCATCTATCATAAAATCCATAAAGATAGGATCAAGGACATCAATACAATGCATTACCTCTAGTTTTGTTATGGCATGGTGGAGGCCAGCCATTTGAATTATAACTAGGTCATTTTAACTTTGATTTTTTGTTGTATTTCTCTTCTCCTCTTGAGATATGGGCTACAATTCATCCACTAGGAAGAATAATTTAGACCAGTTTATTACTCTAGGAAAATTAAGGGCTACCTAGTTTAGCTCTATATGCTTAAAACCCCTCCTTTCACTGTAAGAGGTTAGATGGAGATATTCTTCTATCTTTTTTTGTTTCCTACTAGCTACCATTAATGTTACTAAACTATTCTCAAAAGATTTCTAAGGGTTTTACTAAGGCACTTACTCTTAGAGGCAAAGTTACACTATCTTGATTGAACTATAACTGATTGAGTTAATTTGGGTCCTCTTTATAGAGCGTCTTAGGGTCCTAAGCTTTAATGGAAAGAGATATTTAGAATTTAAATTAATATGTGTTTTGTATTTGATGGAAACTCTTTTGCTTTATACCCTTGTGTTTTCAAGTTTAGAAGATCTCTTATTTTGACCTTTTATGCTTACATGGAGTCTATCTGACATCATTCGAGGCTTTCCATGGAAATGTTGCATAATTACCATTTAGATACTATCCGGTGGATTTTAAAATCCTCCTTTATTTCAATCCATTAGATCAAGATCATATGCTAATCATGATCTACTGATCCAAATCTAGGTCCTCACATTTCTATTCGGTTCATTGATCTACAAGCTTAAAATCATGAAACTTGGCATTCTCATATATATTTGTCATGCTACGTATCTCTTATCAATTACTACCTTGGTCGAGCACTGGCCACATGTCTAGCTCATGGAGCCTTGAAAAGTCATCAGGATGTTCACATCATTAGATCAAATCCAATGAGTAAACAAGTACCACTAATATTTGTGGGACTCATTTAGTAATTGGATTCCATTATTAAGTGGATCCCTTTCATTTAATTCCTTTGATTAGCTTTCCACCATGCATTTGGCTCTCAAGGCCTTACATCCCTTTTAACTTTTATTCCTCTTCCACATGCCATTGGATAAAATCCATCAAGTGGGTGACTACCGTTGATCTTAATCTAGTGTATGTCACTTATGTGAGTGCTTCTCGATTAATACACTTTGTCTAATCAAATTTGGTGAGAAATCATTGGTTGTAGTATCCTAAAAGGGTGAGGGAGATAAATATTAGACCTAAGGATAGAAATACGTAGTATAAATTATTAAGACTAAGGTTGAGATGAATATTAGGGCCTTAATACTAATAACCTAAGCTAGGTTTGGCAATGTAAAAAATACCTCATGAAGAGATAAAATTAGACCTAAGGAAAAAAATAAAGGGGAAAAGAGTAAATAAAATATTGAGTCATGTTTAAAAACATGACTTAAACCCTTTGTTCAAAAATTTCTTTCATTAGTTCCCACCAACTTAGCTCCTACCATTATTTGAATTTGAACTAAAGGCCACTTAGGATTTACAAACACCAAACCCTAAACCTTCCATGAAACATATAAAATGACTCACGTAACTCATCATCAAGGTTATTCAAAAATAAGAGGCTTTAATTTATACAAATATACTCCATCCTTGAGTTGATGATCTTCAAATTCTGTCAAAAGACCTCAATGTTTAGATGCTTCAATCTTGGATACATAGACCTCTCAAGGGTCCCCAAATTTAAATAAATGGGGTATGTTAGTCCCAAAAAATGGTGAATTTTTGCGGAAACATAGTCATATGTTATAAATTCTAGACTCTAAGTTTAGACTAGCATTAAGGTTACCATTCCCCTTGACCCAAGAAACTACCATCTAGATTCAATTATGGTTAAAACAAACCCCGTAATAGCAAATTTAAGGTTAACCACCAAAACATACATAATCTATGTGTGTTCCTTGATTCCACTTACTACTTTCCATAGGGATCAAGAAGTAGTCCTTAACTTTCTACCTTCATTAATTTACATTGACTTGGGGTACATTGAACATTTTTTGAATCATAGTTTGGCTTAGGGAGGGCTTAGGCATTACTCTGCTTCTATCCAAGCATCCATATCCATAATAGAGATATATTTTAATCCAATTATTGCCTTGATCCATTACCATCCAAGCATCCATAACCCTAATGGAGGTTACTTGAATCACCTTTGTATGAAAGCCTTGGTTTTTGCCATGTATTCTTATTATATTTTTTGTATTCTTAGATCATATGATTTTAGTATGGTTGGGAACCAAGATAGACATGTTTAATATTTGGTCAAATATTTGATTTTAGGAGGATCACTCAGGGATACAACTCTTGACCTAGGCATGGATGTTGTTTAAGTGCTAGTTAATGGCATGCTCTTAATAATTTAGGCCTTGAATCCCTAAGTGTAAATTTTCTTAAAACTAGTGTGGTTCCAAGATCATGACTTATATCTTGTGTAATGAATTCCCATCCATATATATATCTTTATTTTCTCTAAGTTGTATCATAATGTTATATCCTAGGACCATGATTGCCTTTGTATGGGGTCATACCTTTCTTTTACCATTGGGGCACATCTTGAGCAAATTTTATAACTTCTAAGCTTAGGGATGGATCCAAAAACATCCTAAGATCAAGGAAAAAATATATAGGCAAGAAACACACAATATAAAGAAAAAACAAAACAAAACACGTGAACCAAACAAATATGAACAAACTTATGTAAAAACTAGGGATAAGAAAGAAAAGATGCTCAAAGAAAACTAGCTAACCTGCCTAATATAATCTAATCACCTTACACCTTACTCCACAAAAACACTATGAGTGGTGGAAAATAAATAATGCTTGATGTATTACCAATTACTAGGAAAAATTAACTCTACCCCTTGTAAATGTTTGAGTTTTAAGGTGTTATTCCCCAATGTCACTACAATCTGGTATGGGCTAATCTATAGGGGTGTGAATTTTCCATGTTTTCCTTTGGGTTTAGATGCTTTGTCTCAAATTAGGACTAAGTCTACCTACTTGAATTCCTTGAAATCATAACTTTTATCAAACCATCTTTTCACCATGGCTTAGTGTCTTCTAAAATCAACAAAAGTAGTTTCTCTATCATCTTACATCTAGTTGATGTTTAATAACCTAAATAGGCATGTTCTTGACTCTCTTCCATGTACTCCCACATGAATCTATATGTGTGAAATTTGAGAGTGATAGGAAATATGGGTTCATAATAATACACTATCATAAATTGTAAATCTTTCAAGGCTTGATTGATCCTTATCCTATCAATCTAGAGTGCAAATTTGAGCAATTTATGCCAAGTTTTGGGTTTGTCTTCTATAGACTTCCTAATTATCTTCATTAGATTTTTATTTTTAGATTAAAAAAGACCATTACCTTGGGGATAGTGATTTGAGGAAATATTAAGTGTGACACCATTATCATAAGCCCATTCAATCATCTCAATTGAGATGAGTGAAAACTAATTGTCACATACCACAGAAAACTAGGGTCCTAAATAAAGTACATACATTTTCTTCTAGGAAACTAATCTCTTCTTTTCTCCTACATTATTTGGTAGCCACTACCTATATCCACCTAGTGAAATAATATATGGTATTTAAGACATATTTGTGACCCTTAGATGAATTGGGGTTGATTATTACAACAAAATCTAGACCCCACTATGCAAATGGTTTGTCAACCATGACTAGTTGTAGAGGCATGACTACTTTTGGATCTTTGGTTATGAAAATTTGGCAAGAGTGGAATTATCTCACATGCTTGTGGTCATCCTTGAAGATCATAAGCCAATAGTAACCAACCCTTATGATATTTTGGGCTATATTTCTTCAAGAGGGATGTTTGCTACCCAACTTTTCATGAAAGGTAACCATAATTTGCATGGCTTCTTATTGTGAGATACACCTTAGGTATATTTTCTCAAATTTATTTTCATACAAGACTCAATCCTTGATTAAGTAGTGAGATTCCTTAAGCCTTAAGGCTCTCTTTTACTCCCTAGATAGGCCTACATGACAAATACCATTGATTATCAAGTGTATGATTGAATCATACCTTTCATTGTTTTGAAAATTTTGATGGCGTACTTACATGATACTTAGCCTAGGGCTAGTATTAGCAATAATTAGGATCAAACCTTGGAATCTTACTAGCTTTTTTACCTTCATCTCCAAGTCAAATTCCTATAAAAATGTAATGCACTTACCTCTAGATTCTCCCTGTTTATTTTTACTTGGCATAAGTTTAGTAGCAGGGTCAAGTAGGATGTCATAGACCTTATTTCTACAAATGTAGTGCCTAAAATTCTAAACTACCTTTACTAGTGAATATGTCTACTTGTTAATCATAAAATAGTTTAGATCATAATTTTTGAAATTACTACTCATGAGGGATATTGGGTGATCACACTCATCAACTTTTTGGGACAATATAGCAGCCATAGTGTGATCAGATGCAAAGGAGTAAAGGTATAATACTTTGAGAAATCAAAACTTATAAGCATTTGGCCTTGGCCAATTGCTTCCTTGATGTCATGTAATGACCTCTTAGATTCTTACTTCTAAATCACTTTGGCATACTTCTTGATCATGTCATTTAATGGCTTGATAATTTATATAAAACTAGAAATAAGCCTTCTTACAAAATTTATTTTGCCAAATAATGACTTTAGTTCCTTCCTACTATTTGGGAACTCAATTCTAGATATGGCCTCTACTCTTTCAAGCTCTATAGAGATGCCATATTTGGTTATAACATACCCTAATATTTTTCCTTTAGTTACATAAAATACGCTTTTCTTAGGGTTCAAGGAAATTCCATACCTTTTATATCTTTTGGAAACTTGTTGTAGGTGCATGAAGTGATCTTCTCAATTTTTAGAGAAAACTATTAGATCATCCATATAAATGATGATGCACTTAACAATTAGGCCTTGGAAGGTGTGATCCATAGCTCTTTACAAGGTGGCTCTTGCATTGGAAACCTTCACTAGTTTATCCTGATTAAAAAATCTTTATAGAGAAGTAATCCCTTTAGGGATTTTGTTATAATTTAGTTGAATGACTTTGCTATCAAACTTGTTCCCTCTAATTGAATTTTCAACATCTTCATCAATGATATGGGTTTTAAATACTAAAAAATTGGTCAAGAAATCTAATATCTGTTGGTCATCATTAAAGACCTAGAAATGATTAACATTATCAAGTACTAATGGACATGCGATCAATTCAATATTTAAATCAAGGGAGTTTAGATTAGGCATGAGATTTATTATAGCTGAAGCCAGTTCATCTATAGTTTTGTTTTCTTCTTAGGGAATGAATGTGATGTTGAAAGCATCAAAATACTCAATCAAGTCCCAAAATCTAAACTTATACTTTTTGAGTTATGAGAGTTTACATTGATACCTGCTCTTGACTTGGTTAACTACTAGTTCTAAATCTCCAAAAACTAGTAGTTCTTTAGCTTTATTCTTGATAGAAAATTTTGAACCAAAGATGAGAGTTTCATACTAAAAAATGTTATTAGTGTAAGGGAATTATAATCTATAAGAGGCATGGTACCTTTTGTTAATAGGTTTTATTAAGATAATGCCAACATCTAATCCATACTTGCATTTAATTCCATCAAAGTGAAATTTACATAGCCCAATAGGAGTCTCTATTGATTGTGTTGACCCTTTCATTAATAACATTGTAATCCATTATCATATGTTTCATCCTTGGTTCCCTCTCAACTCTTATTTCATTTGGAACTCCTTTACAAGGTATCCATAAGTGGGAACAATTAGTATACATATAACCATTTAAGGCTTTAGTCTATTCTCTGCTCAATAGGATCCCATAGGCATTTATCATATCTACTACTTGAATGTCAAAGAATTATTGTACCTTGGGATCATAGGATATCTGCATGTGGATGTTAAATAGTTATCTAATTATTTTGAGCTTTTATTTGTCTAATTAGGTGACAATCCTATCAAACTTGATGGGGGTTAAACCAGGCTATCTACATATTCTAGTAGGCATGATGTTTGTGGAGGCACCTAAGTGTAACAAATAATTGCGAAAGTTTTTAACAAATATTCTAACTATGAGAAAGATATTAGAGATTTGGATTTGGTCTTATGTACTATTACATTATCATGATCTATCTTGGGAGGTTTTATAAATTTTAAGGATTCCAACAAAAAATCCCTTTATTCTATGATCTATGTTAACTCATGTAAGACGATATTAGCCTTTATCTAATTCATGTCCTCAAATATGTTGTAACTAGTTTTGGGAGGACTAAGGACCTTAGGGCTATGCTTTGGAATTATAATTTTGGGGGGGCTTAGGGTTATTATTTTAAAAAGGTTTTGGAGTAATTAAAAAGTTATTTGGGGGGGGGTTGAGGTGGTCAAGGGATGCCTTTGTTCTATGTTCCTCAATGGGTAATTCTTTTTTAAGAACTTTTGATGTGTATTAATTTATTCAGGGATCTCATCTAGTTCATTTTCCTCATCAAATTAGAAATCAAAGTTTCTCTACCATGAGGTCCTAGTCAGAAGGCTTAGGGCTAGATGTATATGTACTTTTGTCCTTACTAGGAACCGCCTCAAATGTGTCCAACTCCTCTTGGAATGCCTCAAATGCTTTGTAAAATTTGATACAATAAATCTCCCCATGTTTGGTTATGTAATTCACCATAAAATAGTTAGGTAATGCAATATATTTGAGGTTGATATCCATGATTTTCTTCACTGAGGAGGGGTTATTGTTTCTATTATTTTGGAAACTATCATTCTGAAACCTATTGCCTAGCCTGTTATATCTTTGAAATGATAAGTTCCTTACTAAACTCTCATTAGTATTCCCTACATATTTTTGTAATTGGAGGAAATCATTACTTAGCTTCTAGACCATTTTTAATATATACTCATTTTCACTTTTAGGGGTCTTAGAATTATGTACTTGGTTATTTCTAACATTAACAGTTGGTACTAACTCCATTTGATCTCCTATTCTAAAGCCATTATTTGTAAGCTAACTCAAGAATCATAAGTTTTGATTAGGTAAAACATGATTTAATGGTAACTGAGTGATATTTGGGAGTTGGTTTATAACAAGCATGTTTTGATTATTATTATAAAACAATTTCATCACTATCATGTGGGGGTTAAAATTTGGCACAAAATAAGCCATTTGTTCCTGGGGTTCCATTTGATTATTAATTATCACTACTTCTGAATAATCCCTAGCCAATGAGGTTATTGGTTGTATGGATCTTTATAAGAATATCAAGGTCATAGTATCTACTACATCCTTGTAGATCTCTAGATCTAGAATCCCATCTAGATTGTATGGATATATGGCTCTACTAAACATCTTTTGAAACCTAGCATTATAGGACCTGATGGGTTCAATAACATATCTTCTAATAGTTTTAAATTTATGATAAATGATGGAAAGATTGATGATTTTTCCAAACTGATCAATGAACACATTATTAAAATCTTTCCAACTAGTCATTTAATTATTAGGTAAGTTCAAAAACCATTCATAGGTAGCATCCTTAAAGGTAAAAGGGAACAACCTACATGCTACATCTTTATGTACAATGTTGAGTAGTCTTAAGTCAACCTTAATTGACTTTATATGCTCCTCATCACTTACTATGTCCATGGGACTAAATGCAGGCAAATACTTCTCTAGATTATGTTGGAGATCATGGACCATCCTAGGCACACTAATGGAAGAAGCACCCAACCAAGACATTCTCATATAAGTATTAAAAGCAAGTGTAACATGATTAGTTGATGTTGGGAGGGATTTGGATTTATTACATCTACCTCTATCCCACTTAGATTTCTTATGTTCCTAAATCTCAAGCAAAGGCTATCAAGTTTTTAAGTCTGATCTTATCCTAATCCTATGAAACTCCAGCATGAAATTTGAAGATCCTATCTAAGATACAATATACCATGTCAAATTTTCATGAGAAAGGGGTTTAAGCTTAGATGTAGGGCTTTATTCTATAAAGGGTGTATGAAAAATGTAAATATTTATTTAGATCCTGCCAAAGATGTACCCAATTTCATGAATATGTTATATCTTAATGAATCCATGCTTGAAAGAACTCATGCACACCTCACACATACCACCTTTGATCAAAATAAGATGTCTAATTCTTGATTTCAAGGATTCCCATGGTTTTTTTCTATAAAATATTATAATGAATAGTTATGGCCTTAAAGGACGTCAATATCCTACCTATAATATCCCCAAATGAATGATATAAGGTGGATGTATGTTACCTTTTCAACTTTGGGTCAGATTTACCATAAATAAATAATAGGCCCTCCTTCTAGCACCAACAAAGCTTCTTTTATTGATGATTCCAAGTGAACCACATGTGTTCTCTAGTGTTAAAAGAACACTTCTCATTTTAGAATCTAAGGATTAAAGGCATGAGTTGTAGGTGTTTGGCAATTAAAATGCCTATGGTGAAAATAGTAGTAGAGCAACATAGAATGCTCCACAATATTTATAAAATTTGATGGTAGGGAGCCATATAGGTACCTTTCTTGAAAATCTTGATGTTAATATTATAAAAATTGACCTAGATCCAAAACCACTAACTAAACCAAATGGTTATGAGCAATGTATTTAAACTAATGTGAATTGTTTAAATAATGAGAAAAAGGAAAGGGTAGAGTAAGAGAGAAATAGTGATAATTGATCCTTTATTGTGAACATATTGCTAGAGTTTCAAGAGTTACCAAGCATGATATTAACGACTATATAGTGTAAGGTATCCTAAGCTCACGTTTCACTACAAACCAGGCCTAATTTTGAAGATAAGATGACAATACAAGTAATAACTAGATTAACTTTTAAATTTTAACACCAAATCTAGATAGCTAATGCACATCTTTGTTGTAGAGAAAATAAAATGAAATAAACTCAATTTCATTCGACTAATCTAGAATTACATATGTTAGAAACCCTATAATTTATGATCTAACTTAGTATTTATAGAAACTATTCATATTTAAACTCAAACAAATAATTTAGAAACTTGTAAATTCAAACACATCCAACCATACAATTCTTATAGAATTCTTTGATCTCTTGTATTATTTGCTCGAAATGGTACAAAATATCTCAAAGTTTTTCCCCTTACAAATGGTCATACATTTATCTATATAAAATCTAGGCATTATACCAGTGAGTTTTACCAATAGAGGTGTAAAAACGAAAAGTGTCTTTGTAACAAATATAATACATGTGTCTTCTACAATCCTACTGACCTAGAGGTAATCATGCTAACAAACTAGCATGTGCCCTTAAAAATAAAATGCCATCTCTCAAGTAAACCATGATTAGGATGTTAGAGGTGGGGAACTTTAATATTTAAGGATACTCATGGCTCTTGCATGTTGTTCATATGCTAATCCTAAGTCTATAATGAGCCTTCTGATATGCTCCTCTTCTTGATCAGCCAGCTCATTAAAATCTTTGTCATTCCTAGCCAAAGCTTCCTTAATGCTTTTGGCTTCATTGATTCTCTCCCCTACATTGAATATTATGTGTAATATACTGATATTATCTTTCCCTTATTATTCATGACTTTTACCCTTGATTTTTTGAGTCACCAAAATGGATTTGTGTTAGAATTATTCATCGCAAATAATCCCTAGGGTGGTGGGCTATGAAAGATCCTCATTATAGTTCCTAAGAGCTTCTCAATTCTATCCATGAGATCTTTTTCCTCCTCAATAAGTTACTCCACTTTGGTATGCCAAGAACTCAAAGCTTGGACCTTTTCTACAATAATTCCCAAAATGTTACTTAGATGCCCCATGTTGACAGCTTTGAAAATTTGGTATTTGCTACTTAACCAAAATATTAAGAAGATGGGCAATCTTATCTTCAGAATTTTGTCATTGAGTAACTAGCTCATTAGCTAAGGTGGCCTAGTTTTCTAGTGTATCATACCTTAATTTCATAGACTTTAATACTTTGAACATGTCATGGAATGACTCTTCCAACATTTTAATCATGGAATTTCGCATAAATATAATTTCTTAAGTATTTAAATTCTCTTTCTCCTTATTAAGGTTTTTAATTCTTTGTATCAATCCCTAGACACTAGCCCTAGCTTGTTGAGATAGAGCCTCAATTAAATTTTCCATGTCCTCTTCATGGATGGGAGCCTATCCAAGATATTTTCTTCCAATAATAGTTAACCCTATGAATGGCTCCACTATTTGAAAGGTGAATTCTTCCTAACCCACCATAGCCACTTTTTTTGGTCCTTTCCAAAGATGTTCTATTTGATTAATTACACCTTAACCTCTGGTTCCTTTAATTTTAGAGGCTCATGTACCTCCACACCTGCACTACTATAATTACTTGGGGTGTTAATTCTTTATCTTCTTTGGGCTTGATAAAATTGTATCCTCTTTTCTTCCTACATTTTAACTATATCCTTGATCCATGGCTTGATGTTGTCATCTTCAGTCAAGCCAATTTATGTCAAGGCATAGCAAGGGGAGAGGTATGGGATGTTTTTTATCTTTCCATATACAAACTAGTTAGGTATGACTAGTCCATGAATTGGATTTTCATCACTAAAAAGGTTGACTTCACTAGTAGGGTTAGTCACAATCAACCTAGGTCTTTTCGTTGGTATTATAGCTACCAAGGCCAATTATGCATTCCTTTTCTCCCAATCTAGTTGGATCATCTTCTTACATAATTTATGATAGGTATCCTCCTCTCTATCAAAATTGTATGTATCAACTATGTCAATAAGGGAACCTTCCAATGTTTCTCCTGGTTCAATGTGTAGACATAAATTTGGCCAGTAATGGTTTCATATCTAAATTTAGACCAATTCTTACCAATCATTTAATATCTGATCCAAGAATTTCTATTAGTCTTGAATTTGGCTTCACAACCTTAAATTTAATTAATCTAGCTTATTAAATCAATTAAACAAGGTAAATACAGACATTGAACTAATCAAAATCAAACAAATGACCAAATGCCTAAAAAGAATTAATTAACTTGCACACCCTAGTCAAAATTAATTAGAAAGTTAAATCAATTTTAAATCTTAATTGAGTTCACCAATGAGATAATAAATCAATTAATAAAAAGGAAATTCAAGATCATCTTACCTTTGTGAGTTGTCACTTTTGGAAAATATCTAAAAGAATATCCTAAGAATATGCCAAACTCAACCAAAGTTATTAAACTCAACCATAGTCAGATTTAACCCCTTCCAAGGGATATGAAAGCCTATAAAATCAAGCTAGATGTCTTCATTTTGGGAGCTCAATAAAAGTATATTTATAATGTATGAATATATTCATGAAGCTAAAATCCTAGTGTTATAATCTTCAAATTGAGCCAAGCTATATCAATCAAGCCAAACATTCAATAATGGTGCATAGAGGAGATGATGTTAGCCATATGTCATTAACTAAGACTTATTATGAATAATATGAAAAATCCAAATTAATAAATCATTTTTATCTCTCAATAAAGGTAAATATTATTATTCTTTGCATTTTAGTTGAGTTTTCAATTGTTTTTTGTTCATTAAGCTCCCCCCTAAGATGTAGGCTTATGGATGTTAGTATGTTAGTGTGTTGATTTCATAGTTTTATGGACTAATAATTAATATAAACTCATCTTTTTTTCAAATTATTATGATCACAAATGGAATGCCCAGTGGGACTATCTTCATGAGTGTGCAACCCACAATTTTTTTTGTATTCATAGTTTTAATTCTTTTTTTTTGTTGTTTTTACTTTTTAGAGTAAAAACAACCCATAAAAAATTAATAAATTTTTATTTAATTAATAATTTTTTTAAATATTTTTAGTATTATATCTAAATATTTTACTGATATTATTTAAAATTTTCAAAAAAGAATCTCTTTATATTTTAGAAGTTATAACTCTTTTAGTGACTGTCACTTTCTATTTTTCTATTTTTTTGGTAAAAATAGTTAGTACAAAGTTAATACTTTTTTTTTAATTATTCATTTTTTTTTACCTAATTTTTTTTATATAGGTTCAAAATATACCTATTAATAACCTTTAAATTTTTTATGATAGATTAATATATATTTTAAAAGTTGTGGCTAAGTTACTGACTATAGGTTTTTATGATTTTTTGTGTTCGATTTTCTTGTTTTTATCCTTCTAACTTGTTGTTTGCATGTTTCGTGAGGTATATTTTATTTTTTGAGTTTTTTTTTGGTTTTTTATTTATATTTTTTATAACCTTTTCCTAACCTAACATGTTTGATTTTTTGGGGTTTTACATTCTGGTCAATAGATTTTACCCTTCAAAGTTGCTTGTCTCATTTGATAAATAAGCTTTAAGGCTAAATGAAGTTCTAACCTTTTATTTCTAGTACCTATTTTAATAATACCATTTAAATATAAATTATTAGTTTCAAACTTAATTTATATGTCTGAAATTAACTAGGAATCCTTCATTTTGGTGTTTAAATAAATATTTTAAAGGTGTTTTATTGGTTAAGTTTTTGTAGTTTCTTTCAAAGTTCACAACTTAAAGCCAAGGGGATAAAAGAATACCACCACACATTTCGTTTAGTGATATAAAATTGAATACACTTAAAATATTTTGAAATTTTTTATCATTATTTTTTTTAGTCTAAATTTGTTTGAGTAAATAGGGAATTGTGCGTGTATGCTCTCCCATCTGTCCCCTTTAGGGAACTTTTGGGATAAAAAGTGCCAACTTATTTAGGTGGTTTGAAATTATTTCTATTTGCACTTATTAAATCCAAGGGAATAGTAACAAATATAATCATATACTTTCAATTTGGTGCAATCAAATTAACCTCACTTCAATTATTTGTAAACTTGTTTGATTATGTGTTTTAGTGAAAAGAGATATGCATGTATGCTCTCCCATCCATCCCCTTTAGGGAAATTTTGGGATAAAAAGTGACATCTCATCAGACCTTGAGCCTAGTCCAAGGCATAGAAAGAACATAGTTTAAATCCCTACCCAAAAACTCACAATAGTATTGGGTGATATTGAGATGACCATAAAATCTTTTTATTATGTCATTTATTTCATTGCATCTTGGCTTGTGAGGGGGACTTCATTACCTCCCACAAGTTTTTTGGACAATATTTGACATGGGGTTTCATCTCATAGCACTAACTTAATCACCCCCACTAGGATAAAATGTTTGAATGGTTAAACCACCTTTTATTATTGGGCTAAAGCATTGAGACATATCTACACATTGGACATTGCACTATATTGAGCAAGCGACAGATGTAGTGGCTAAAAAAGGGAAAAGACCTTTTTACAACAAGCCAAATGTCATGGAAAACCAATTAAAGTAAAATTATTTTGCATCATTTGGCATGAGATTCATTATGCAATTGATTCATCTATAAATATTCAAAAAAAAATTGTTTAGTTAACCCCACATTGCCATAACATTTTTAAGATTTGGATGATTATACTTATTATATTTTTTTCATTTTTAATTGGTATGTTTTGAGATTAATTTTTTTTTGGTATATTTATAACCATGTTAAAAACCATTTTTTTATACATCACTCCTTGATCGAAGAGGTGTTATACTGGCATTTTACACCACACTTGTGCCTTGCAATTTTTTCTAAACTTATTTGTGTGCGTGTCACTTTAATGAAATAGGTAATGTTATGCTGCCAAAATCATTATCAAATATTTGCCTTAGAGTCTTGAAATAAAATATTTATCACTTCATTAGAGCATGTTAATGATGTTAGGCTGCTCATTTTGTTTCAAGACTTGTTTAACTTTATATCAAAAAACATTATTTGAAACCAACCAAACCATGTCACGTATGCCATTTAGACCTTGTTCATGAGTCCAATCATATTTTTCAACCATTTATTTTTAAATTAACGTTTCCAAGTTTGAATTCAAACATTGATTGATTTCTATATAGGCCTCATTTCATAGGGGTTGATACATAAATATTTCTCTTTTGGGTTGTGTAACTTAGGTTAATTGATTTCTTAAAATTGAAAACTATCTCTCATTTTTTCATTTAACCTATCCTCATCATTGTTTTTACATTTTTTTGCAAAAACATAGTGTTTTATCTAGGTGCCTTTTACCTTATGGCTTATACCAACTGATCATGTTTATGTTTTATTTTATATATTGGGTCTATGTCAAAGTTTTTCTAACCTTGTTAGAGTAAATTCATTCACATCAATTATTTTTTCAAAGTCTCAATTTTGACGTTGTTTGGCCAAAAGTCCTAGTAGATCATGTTTGTTTGAGCCTAGCTTTTAACTTCACATTTGGACAAAAGCCCTAAGAACTCAAATTTTCTCTTTCCTAGTTTAGACCCTATTTGGAACACTTTATAATAGACTTTGACATGTTGGTTTTATTTTGATGCTTGATCTTTTGTGTGTATGACATTTGATGTTAGACATTTGAATTTAGACTATTTTATGCCAAGTTCTAGCATAAACCATTTTAGAGATACAACTCCATGATCAAATCATTGTTTGGAGATACAAATACACCCATTTTAACCAAGTTAGACTAAGTTTGAACCATTTATCTTTTTTACATAGTTTTTTAGAGTTTTTAGAACTGTAAGCATTTTTATTATTAGAGCTTTCATCATTTATGTGGATATGTATAGCTACACTTATGGTGGATTCACATTAAATCAAAACTATGATAGAATGTTCGTATAAAATGGATTTGATTTTTGTGGCTTTATTCAAGACCCCTTTGATGATAATATGGTTTGTGAAATGGAATTTTATCCACCTTGCACAAATCAAATAAAGGACCAAAGTCAAGACCTCAACTAGGATGATATTATTTGTGAGGCATAATTAGGTATAGATCTCTACAATTATAATTTTATTTGGGAGATGGATCCATACCCTCCTTATAATAATAAATATAGAGAACAAAGGCAAGGAGAAGCTCATAATCCAAATCAAGATCCTATTTGGGATGATATGGTTTATGAGGAGGACTTGGATTCTTTAGCTTATATGACCAATCAAGCTCCATAATGCCCTGCCATTTCTATTCCAAGACCCTATCATTTGGCTTGTGTGAGAAATCAAGTTTCATAGTGCCCACCCATTATCCAACCAACACCATTCCTGATATAGTAACTATCATTCCACACTTTAGAAAACCCTAGCCAATCCAACATAAATATCAACCAATCCAATCATGATCATAACCTATCATTCATACTCAACCAATTATTCAACCTAAAACTCAGCTAATCATTTAGCCTAAACCTCAACCTATTATTCAAACTCAACCAATCATTTAACCTTAAACTCATCCAGTCATTTAGCCTAAACCTCAACTAATCATTTAACTTAAAACCCATCTAATCATTCAACGTAAACCTCATCCAATCATTCAAATTGAACCCATAATTAATCCTAAGCCCCAACCAATCCAACTAAAATCCCAACTAATATAACCAAAGCCTCAACCAATCTAATTAATACCCATCCAACTAAGCCAATCATATGAGGACCAAGTTGTGTTCAAAACTAGTATTTTCCAACTCATTAGAAACCAAAGCCAAGAAGACCAACCAATCCAAGATGATTTTGTTGAAGCAACCACTTATGATAAGTCAACCTATGATGAATCACCTATTGATCCTCTACCAATTGTCAAGGGGTCTCACTCTGATGAGCTAGTCTTTGGTGAGGTACTTTTTAATGATTATAACTACCTTTGGTAAAATCATTACCTTTCCATATCCCTATTTTTTAGGAGCTTCCCTTTAATAATCCAATCTTTTAGGAGTTGTCTGTTGACATTTTCCCCATCATTGAGGAGTCTCACTATGATAAAATAGTCTCTATGGAACCTATTATGCCATCATAGGTCATTGCTTATCTAATACTAAACATTTAACAAGACATCATTATAATAAAGTACCCATCAAATTAAAAATTAGAATTAGATTAAGGTTACACTTTTAAACCAACATTAGATTTAGCATTGAAAGAATAATCAACATCAATCTTGACCTTAGATTTAGAGTCCCTTGAGTCTGAATCAGATTCAGATAAAAAATATGTTCATGGCTATTACAACATTGGTTATGCATGCTTATCAGATCAGTAAAAATACATTTATGATCCTTATATGGTTTTTTAGGATGGTTACTTTAGCATCGAAATAAGTTCTCCTATTGTCTTTGAATAGGATTGTGTAACCATTCCCCATTTTATTACCATTACACATGCCATTACCACCAACCATCATAGCCATGTCATTGGCATTCCATCTCTATGAGTGTTGATTGGGACTGATAGAATTAGACCTTGTTAAACTACATCCATGATGACATATTAGATGAATAAAAATAAGGAGGCCAATACCACCATAATATAATATAAGAACACTCTCTTAGTGAAACCTTTTTGAAGGTGCTAGGGGATAATCAAAGTCATAACTTAGCATCTTCTAGTGAATCCTTGTCAGAGGTAGTAGGGGAAAATCAAATTCAAAAGTCAATGATCCTTAGCAAAACCTTCTTAGATGTGCTACAAGATAATAAATAAAAATTCTTTGGTATAAACTTCTTCAAGGTGCTAATGGATGAGCACAAAAGTTCTTTACTACTTAATGAAGACATTATCAAAGAAAAAATCAAAATATCTTCCACTCTACAGCCCAATCAGATGGTAGCTACTATCAAGACTAAATAATAAAAAATGTTGGTGGTCCTATTGAGAGCATATTTAAAATTATTTAGCCTCACCACATAGAATTTATGTTGAATTTGGAATCAGTAACATTGTGTATGCCTAAAAATATTGATCTTTATTTATTTCCCATCTATTATTAATTCCATTATCCTCCATCATTACATCACCAAATTAAACCTATAATCCAACATTTATCCATATTTACCATCTATGGTCATACTTTCCTTTGCAAAGGATATAAAGATAAATTGTCTCAATGCTTGAAGGAATCAAAATCAATGACTAATAAAGATCACAACATCATTTATGATGCAACAAGTTCTTTATAGATCAACTATTCAAACAATGTGTGGGCTAGCAATTAATATGATTGACAATTTTGGTTGTATCATTTATTGATCAAGATGTGCATCTCTACTTCAATAGGAAAAATAGAGTTATTTATCATACCTAGGACAAGACCAAACATGTACCATATCATATCAATTTATCAATCATTTTTCCATTGTCACATATCCTTGCCAACCACTCCCTTGAGGGGGTAGCTATAGTTCAGTCATTATCATTGTAATCATAAGCATAAAGAACCATTTTATTATTTTAAAATATGTTACTATGCTTATAGCTTGCAACATCTTCCCAAATATGGGAAATATAAATTTGGATTATTTTAACAACCATTTTTATTCAAATATTTGGGGTGTGTAATCATGTCCCACCAAGCGTGTCATTCCTAATCTAGTGCCTATCATTCCCCACTTTAGAAAACACCAACTAATCTAACCCAAATATTAAATAATCTAATCACGATCACAACCTATCATATAACACAATCCCTAACCAATCCAATCAATACTTACCTAATTGAGCCAATCATTTGAGGACTAAGTTGTGATCAAAACTAGTATTTTCTAGTTCATTAGAAACCAAGGCTAAGAGAACCCAAAAATACAAGATGATTTTATTCAACCCACCATTTTTGATAATTCAGACTATAATTAATCACCTATTGATCTTATACTTATTTCTGAGGAGTCTCACTCTGAAGAACCAGTCTTTGCTAAGCCACTTCTTAATGATTATAACTACCTTTGGGATAATCATTACCTTGACCATATGCCTATTTTTCAATATCATCATATTGACAAGAGATTCTCTAAGGAGTTGTCTCTTGACCTTTTTCCAATATTATAGGAGTCTTACTATGGCAAACTAGTCTTTATGGAGTCCATTATGCCATCACAAGTCATTACTTATCCAATACCAAGCATTCAACAAGACATCATTATAATAGAGTACCCATTAGATGAATCATTAGAGTTAGATTTAGGTTCTATTATTGAACTAACATTATATTTAGCATCAAAATCAAAATCAACATCAATCTTGACATCATATTTAGATTCCATTAAGTAAAACTAAGATTTAGATACATAGTATGTTCATGACTATTACAACATTGGTTATTCATGCCTATCAAATCAATACAAAGACATTTATGATCCTTGGACACTTTCTGTAGATGATTATTTCAATATTGACATGAGTTATCCTTGTATCTTATATAAATATTTTTTAGCCTCTTCCCATTCCATTACCATTCCACATACCATTGCCACCAATCACCATAGCCATGTCATTGACATTCCATCTCCCACAAGTGTTTATTGGACCTAACAAAATCACACCTCATTAATCTGCATCCATGGCAATATATAAAATGAATAAGTTTAATGAGGCTAATACCATAATCTCATAGGATAAGAACACTCTCTTAGTGAAACCGTTTTAGAGGTGTTAGGGGGTAATCAAATTCAAAACTCAACATCTTCTAGTGAAACCTTTTTAGAGGTGTTAGGGGATAATCAAAATCAAAAGTCCATGTTACTTATTGAAACCTTCTTAAAGGCACTATGGGACAATAAAGATAACTTCATTGGTAAAAACTTCATCGAGGCACCAATAGCTGAGCACAAAATTTCTTCACTACTTGATGAAGACATTATCAAAGATCAAATCAAAATAGCTTCCTATCTATAGCTTAATTATATGGTAGTGACTCTCAAGCCTAAATAATAAAAAAATTGGTGTTATTATTGAGAGAATATTTAGAATTATTTGGCCCCACCACATCTAAAAATATCTCAAATCCAAAATCAATAACATTATGTGTGCCTAAACATATCAATCTGTATTTGTTTCCCATCCATTATTCATTTCATTATCATCCACCATTCCATTTCACAAACAAACCTATCATCGAACATTTATACATATTTACCATCTGTGGCCACACTTTCCTTTGCAGAGGCTATAAAGATAACTTGTCTCAACACTTGAAGGAATCAAAATCAATGACCAACAAAGATAACAAAATCATTTGTATCAAAATCTACAACTAGTTCTTGATGGAGAAGCTATTCAAATGGGGTGTGGGATAGTAATTTACATGACTTATTATTCTATTTGTATCATTTTCTTATTAGGACATGAATCTCCACTTCAATAGGAATAATAAAATCATTTATCATACCCAATCCAAAACCAAACATGTACCATACCATTTCAAATTTCCTTTCCTTTTGGCATTGTCTCATACCCATCTATTCACCCCATCACTTGGGGGAAACCCTCTTACCATTTTTTTCCAATATATCAAAAACCATAATTATCCTAAAGAAAGACCATGCCATCCTATAATTTTGACATTCCAAACTAGATCATCCAACCATTCCATTCTTACTTGACCAAACATGTTTAGAATCCTATCAACCTATCCTATTTAACCTTGGTTCATCCATTGGTTTCACATTTTTAGCATACAAAATCAGATCAATTTAAGTAGTTATTTCAAGCATTTTAGACAGAAGTAGTATTGTTTAGTATGACAAAAGATTTGGTAGTTTTATCCTTTGTTTCTTATTTCATTCTTATCAAGTTTATTTATGTGAGCTTGATTATATTGCCTACTTAGGAAAATAAATGTTCACCTATTTTGATATTAGTTATAACCACATATGGGAAAAATAGGGGAAACATTTGTTTATTATGCCTTCACATATTACCTAGCCATTCCTATGTTATACTATGCCATCATACCAATGATGCTTGTTTTGTTTGAATTGGTTGGTACACTAGTCATATTCCTCCACTATGAGGTGAACTACTATAAACTAAAACCATTTTCGGACTATGTGGGTCATGTTTGATTCATGTTGAGGTCATATTAGTCTCCCTTTTATCATGCACTCACCATCTCGTGAGCATAATTTCAAGTTATAATTCTCTCTCCATTTTGCAAGCAACTTTAGTCATGCTCTCACTATTTTGTGAGAATCATTTAAAGTTATAATGCTCTCACAATTTTATGAGTAAATTCAACCACAGTCTCACCATTTTATGATCATCATTTCAAGTTATAATGCTCTTACCAGTTTGTGATCTTAGAATATTTTAGTGTCTCATCATTCTTGATTGAGTTGAGATGCTTCAAAATTTCCAAAAACATTTTTAAAATTTCAAAATCTAAAAAGATTTGTCTTTTCTAAGCCTAATTCATCATCCTTGATCTACCATACTAGGGCAAAGTCATTATTGAGATGTTTTATTTTGATTTTGCTTTTAGGATGTTTATTTATTTCTATTTATTTATTTATTTGAGGGCTTTCTTGTTCATTTTTTATTTATCTTTCTTGCTACTATGTTTATTTATTTATTTTTGTTTGTTTACTTATATCATTGAGTCCTTGATTCATTCTATGTGTGAGTCCTTGCATATTATGCTCGATTCTATCCATATTCAAATGTCTAAATTATCATCATGGTTTTTATCATTAGTGCAATTATTTTCCATTGAGTATTGGATATCAGGAGTCAATCCTTATGCATATTTTGGCCAAGTCCCCATGGTGTTCTATCATAAGACTTACCATCAAATGTTACATAAAAAATCAATTTTGAGAGGTCTACAATAGAAATACAACATAACCATATCCTCGACACTAACAATAAAAACAATCCCAATACAATACCCAATCATATCACAATAGAGTAATTAAAAAATGAAATAATTTCAACTTTTGTTCGCTTAGATGAGCATTCCTTACTAGAAAGTTATCCTAATTCATTTTTATCCTCTGTATCAACTTATTAATCATCAACCATTAATCATGTTTTTCATTATTGGGGTATACTACATCAACATTGTACACCATCCCACATGCATTCTCAATGATTATATTGCCTATTAGGGTAAATCATTATGAAATCACCAATTCTCCTTTCTTGTGTATCTATCTGAAATTGGGCAGCTCCATTTTCTCAATGATTATATTGCTTGCTTGGGTAAATCATTTTGTTATTATACCACATTGCCACTATCAAGGTACAATTCTTATAACTACCTTTGGGAAAACCATTGTATACGAACCCACTTGCATTTCTCAATGATTTTTCCCAACTTTGGGTAAATCATTGTGTTATCACCCCATCATATTCACTTATTTGGTCCCCTCATTTTCCTTCTTTATTTTGAGGGACTCTTTACCAATCCACTTGCCAACTACTCCCTCAAGGGGGAAACTATAGTTCAATCATTACCATTACAGTCTTAAGCATAAAAAAACATTTGATTATTTGAAAAGATGTTACTATACTTATAGCTTGCAACATCTTCCCAAACAAGGGAAAATTATAGACACCTAAATTTATCCACCAATGGCTTCATATCTAACTTTAGACCAGTTCTTGCCAATCATTGAATATCTACCCCAAAAATTTATATTAATCTCAAATTTGGCTTCATAACCTTGCACTAAATCAATTTGGCCTATTAAATTAATTAAATGAGGTAAATACACACATTGTATTAATGAAAATCAAACAAATGACTAAACACCTAAAAAGAATTAGTTAACTTGTACACCTTAATCAAAATCAATTATCAAGTTAAATCGAATTTCAAATCTTAATTGAGTTCACACATGAGCTAATAAATCAATTAAATCAATTACTAAAAAGGAAATTCAAGAGCATCTTACGTTTGTGAGTTGTCACTTTTGGAAAATATCTAAAATAATATCTTAGGAATATGCTAAACTCAACCAAAGTTAATAAATTGAACCATGGTGATATTTAACCCATTCCAAGGAATTTGAAAGCCTATAAAATTGAGCCTAGAGATCTTCATTTAGGTATCTCAATCAAAGTAGAGTTATAATGTAGGAATAGTTTAATGAAGCTAAAAGTATAGTGTTATAATGTTGAAATTAAGATAAGTTACATCAATAAAACCAAGCATTCAATAATGGTGCATAGAGGAGATGATATTAGCCATATGTCATTGATGAATAATTCTTATGTATAATCTGAGTAAGCCAAATGAATAAATCATTTAGATCTCTCAAGGAAGGTAACGATTTTTGTTCTTTACATTTTAGTTGGGTTTTCAATTATTATTTATTTATTAAGCTCCCCAAAAGATATATGTTACTAGATGTTAGTGTGTTTATTTCATGGTTTTATGGACTAACACTTGATCTAACCTCCTCTCTTTGTAAAATTCCTTGATCACACAATGACTGCCATACCAATGAATTATACTAGAGAATAAGGTCTCTATGGGAGTGTTGAAGGTGGAGGGCCTTCCCTAGGTCTATTCTCTAGTCTTGGTTATTCAGCTTTGGCCTTGAATTTATCCTTTCCATCTTGAGGCTATTTATCTTGTACTTGTTCTACTTGTTGGGAAGGTTGAGTTTTAGATGACTATCCTTCAATAGGTGGTTCTTCATGAGTGGTCCCAGATGGACTTAACAACAAGTGATACTATAAAGGGTGAAATTTCCATATTTCCTCTAATGGCTTGTTATCTTTGACCAATCTAAATTCTAACATAATGTTTTAATTCTTAATTTTGGATAGCACCTCTTCAAAATTATTTGCTCTAATGTAGATGTCATCACCAACACCTAGCTAATGTCTATATTCAATTTTAGGGACCTTGTGCCTGATGTGGTTGACCACTCTACTCTTAGAGTCCCAAATTTTGAGGTCATCTAATTTAAAATCAAAAGAATTTCTATGCATGACCATGACCTCTAGCTACTTCCAATATTTGATTATGATTTTACCAATGTCCAATGGGAGGGGGTAGACTTGGGCTTTCTTATTTTCTTTACATGTTCTATCCACATCTAAAATTATCTGAGAAGTAATTTATTGCTCTGCAAGCTTATTTATGACATGGATTGGTAGCCTATAGGGTTAGTTTATGATTCCTTATATACCTATAATAATGTTATTTGGGTAGTACTACATATCTCCCTTGGTATCTACCTATTTATTACTAAGAGGATGCATCCTTGGCATAGGAATGCCTATGATATCCTCAAATATGGCTAAGAATACACCATCATAGATAAATTTCATGTATTTTCTATATTTTAGTATTTATAATTTTGACTAATGGTGGGAAATTATGGTTTTACCATCAGGGGACTAGTTTTTTATGCTAGGGAAGGTCACAAAGGCTAGGAGGGAATTTAAGAGATAGGGAATCATAAAATATTATTTAGAGGTCCTTATTTTAATGGTAGTTAATTGCTTGGCTAAGAAGAAGCTTATCAAGTCTCCCACTAGAAGATTTAATTTCTCTTCTATCATGAAGTGGACACAGGATACCTAGACTTTGTTTACATATGTGGTGGAAGGGGCACCAAAGGCTCTATTTAGTAAGGTCATGGATACTATAATATCTTCCCTAAATTAGATAATGGAGATCATGCCATCAAAGATCCCAAATACATGGGGTCCTTGGATTAGCCAAGGTGCAAGGATTGAATCAAGGTCTTAGGTGTTAGCCTAGTTCTGCATTTCATGGAGGTTGAGATGGGGTAAGGGAATATTATAATAGGTATCAAATCCCATGGGGGATATATATGATACTCTCTTGGTGATACCATCTTAAATAATCCACTCTCCATCTTTCTTACAATCTACAAAGATAGGATCAAGGAAATCAATACAATACATTACCTCTAGTTTTTCTATGGCATAGTGGAGGCCAGCCATTTCAATTTCAACTAGGTCAATGTACCGTTGATATGTTGTGGCATTTATCTTCTCCTCCTAAGAGATGGGATGCAATTCATCCACCAAGTAGAATAATTCAGACCAATTTCTTATTCCATAAACATTTAGGGCCACCAAGTCTAGCTCTATATCCTTACAAAACCTCCCTTCACTATTGAAGGTTAGATATATCTCTACTTCTATCTTTAGTTTTTAATTTATACATGCCATTAATGATCTAAATTATTATCATAGTATTGCTAAGGGTTTTACTAAGGCACTTACTCTTAGAGGCATAGTTATGCTATCTTTATTGAACTATAAATAATTGAATCAATTTGGGTCCTCTTTATAGAGGATTTAGGGTTCTGAGCTTTAATGGTAGGAGATATTCAGAATTTAAATTCATACATGTTTATGATTTCATGGAGACTCTTTTAATTTATACCCTTGAATTTTTGAGTTTAGAAGATCTTTGATTTTGACATTTTATGCTTATGTGGAGTCTATGTGGCATCATTTTGGGATTTTCATAATAATTTTTATAATTTCCATTTAGATACTATCCATTGGATTTTAAAAACCTCGTTTATTTCACTCCATTGGATCAAGATCCTAGGCTTAGCATGATTCATTGATTCAAATCTGAGTCCTCACATTTCTATTGGTATTTTGATCTCCAAGCTCATGGTCATGATACTTGGCATTCTTGTGAATCTTTCCCATGTTATGTATCTCTTATAAGTTACTACTTTGGTCAAAAATTGGCCATGTGTTGTGATTGTGGAGCTTTGAAAAGTCATCAGGCTCTTTGTACCATTGGATCAAATCTAGCGAGTGAATGAGTGTCATTGATCTTTGTGGGGCCCATTTATGAATTATATGCCATTATTAAGTGGGTCCCTTTATTTTAATTCATTTTATTACCTAAATACCATGCATTCTAATATCATGACCTTGCATCCCATTTGACTTTTCTTCCTTCACCCCATGTTTTTAGATTAAATCCAGTGAGTGGATGATTACCATTGATCCTAATCTAATGTATGTCTCTTAAGTAAGGGCTTCTCAATTAATACACATCATCTAATAAAATATGGTGAGAAAGAATCACTCATAGATCCTAGAAATGATGAGGGAGATAAATATTAGAATTGAGGACATAGATACATAGAATAAATTATCAAGATAAGGTCTAGATGAATATCGAGGCCTTAATATTAATAACCTAGAATAGGTTTGGCAATGTAAAATGGACCTCATGAACACATCAAATTAGACCTGAGGAAAAAAAGAAAGGGAAAAGGAGTAAATAAAATCTTGAGTCATGTTTAAAAACATGACTTAAACCATTTTTTCATATATTTATTTCATTAGTTCTCACCAACTTGGCTCTTTCCATTATGTGAATTTGAACTGAGGGCCACCTAGGATTTCTAAACACCAAACCCTAAAAATTTCATATAACCTAAAAAATGAATCATGTAACTCATTAAAATGGTTAGTATAGAATAAGAGGCTTTAATCTATATAGATATGCTCCATTCTTGACTGGATGATCTTCAAATTTTATCAAAAGACATTAATTTTTAGATGCTTTAATCTTGGATACACAGATCTCTCAAGGATCCCTAACTTTAAATGAATGGGGTATGTGGGTCCCAAAATGGTAAAAAATAGTTAAAGTGAGAGTTCATGGAATGAATATATTTATAGGATAAGGATTTTGTATTTTTTATTCTCATGTTCACTTGTAGTCTGTATAGGTGGTCTAAATACACACCTACAACTAGTCAATAGGATAGTGAGCCAACTTGATGCTCAAAGTGGTGTATGAAGACCTATAAAGATGAGCATGGTTAAAATATGAATTTTTTTACCTATATTAATACTATTAATTCATATAAACATTATAGATAAATTTCATTTGAATTAATAGACAACTATAATAGGGTCTTAAGGGCATGGGTGTCCTAGTCCAAAGAGAACATAGTTTGGGCCTCCATTAAGCATATAAATGAACCCAAGATGAGTTCAAGGTGATATATATAATATATGAAATAAATTTAGGTTAAATGAGGTATTTTAATACCATTATCAACCTTAGTTTAAGTATAATAATCTACAGGTAGGGTCATAAAGAGCAAGTCACAGTCTGGAAGGCAGAGAGACAAGGGGGTGTTTTATCCAGGGTCTATGCATATGAAAGATGAAGCATATGAACATAAAAAATGATAATATACTATATAATATTTAAATTAGGTTTTTAACACTATTTTAAAATGTATAACTCATGCTAAATCCACCTACAAGAGTCCTTAAGGTATAACATAGTCATAGTCAATAAGGTTGTATATAATCTTGACTATGAGAGCATTGATAGTGTATATGGGAGAAAAAATGGGTATAAAACATGGATAAATGGATATTGGAATATATAAATAACTAATAAACACTATTTTAAATACACCTATAGGTTGGGAGACATCAATAGACAAGCCAACTTAGTCAGAATTGTCTATAATCTACCTTTGAAGGAGTCTACCTAGGTTTTGAAAGTTTTAAAGGTTAAATGACTACATAAAGAGTTATAAATTTATATTAAGTGTATTTAAAATATCTATAGTATATTAAAACATTCACTTTTTATGGATAATTAGGGTAAGTACACTCTATTTTGTCTTAGACAAAGGATACATTCCCCATGCACAAACCTTGGTAGTCTTAAAGAAGGTGACAAAATGATGAGTTAGGACCTATCTATACCTTTTATATAAGGTATGTGGAGTTTTAATAAATATATTTAAACATTTAAAAACAATAATATATGAATGGAACCCAAAATAATTTTTTAGACTACAAGGGTTGTAGTCATGCATGATAGGCATTTTTAGGCCTAGAGATCAAATGGAAGATCAGTTTCACTTGAACCATTGGAAGAGAATTATAATCCATTTTTTATATGTATGTGATATAATATTATATGTTTTTTACCTTATGGAATGCATGGAATATTATTTGGATGGCCTAAACATGAAAATTTGTAGGCAAGCCTATTGAACAAGGTGTAGGCCTAAGGCCAAATGGGGGGTCATCCACCATTTTTGGCATGAGATGGAGAAAAAAATGAGATAAAGAATGTTTTTAAGGTAATTTATTAAATTTTAAATTTTTTTTGATTTAGGGTAAACACAAAAGAAGCTACTTTTGGGATCAAAACCAACTTAGACTTTTAGGAAAGTGAAGGACAAGCTCGATAGGAAGGGTTAAAGTGCTCATACCTTTTTGGAGGTTTTGAATGGGATCCAAAGGAGTTAAAGGATGTCATAAAAGGTATTTAAATATTAATTTTTTTCATTATTTTTCAAATTGGATGCCAAACCTTTATGAACAAACCTTAAGAATCAAAACTACTTAGAACACCTCTAAAACCCTTGTAAGAACCGATCTATATAAATGAAGATGTAAAGATATTATAATGATATATTTTTAATATGATGGTAATTGGAAATTATATAGTATTACCTAAACTTCCCCCCATGATTTTTGTTTGTATGGAGTTGTATGGATGGGTGAGAAATAGGCTATTTTCACCATTTTTTGTGTTATGTAGGTTATATGAGCATTCTAAAGATGAAACTAAATTTATAATAAATATGAATAATTGTGATAACTCCTAATATTAATTTAAATATTAATAATAACTCCCAAGTGTCTTAATGGGAGCTCTCATCTTAGCCAGTCAAAACTAGCATATTGGACAAGCTAGTGAGAAGTGTGAAAACTCTAAAGGAAAGTGATTTTAAGGTGTCCCTAATTATTATAATTCCATGAAGGGTCTTGGAAATTTTCATAAACTCCATTACATGTATTTTCATGAACAAATTAATCCAATTTTTAAGACAAGTGTGTACGGTGTATGAAAGAGGAGTTTTCTAGATTGAAAATGATGATAGCTCTTTTCCAAGTTATTTTAGATGACCAGGACTATAACCAATGCATAGAGAGTAATTTATTATGTACTTACTATTAATACCAATTTTATTTATCTATTCATAATTATTTATAAGGTATTAAAATAGGGTTAATCATATAGGTAATTTTTCTTAGCTAGAATGAGGAGTTTTATGCCACTTTTCATGAAGTTTATGCCTTGAATTGACACTTGTGATTCTTGATATTGCATGGTTCATCCAAAATACTTATATAATTCAAAATTAATTGATTTTTTCATCTTTAAAGGTTTAATTTTGAACCTTTGACTTCTCTCTTCTTCTCTCTCTCTCTCTCTCAAGTTCTATAAGAACTAGTCATTTTAGCATTGTAATCTATGCTCTACATGAGTATGGAAAAGCCCTAATAATTTGTAGTGATTTTTATAAATAAGACTTCTTATTTTAACCTCTTCCATGACTGTTCTTAGTGTGTTCATTTGGAATGTTTTATTTTTTATAAGTGATAACTCTTTTTTTGTTAACATGTTTATCTCATTCTATCATCTATGTTTAGTTGGAAAGCTTCTTTTTATAGGGAATGTGAAGTGGTCTATGGAATATAATAGATTGAGTGATTTATCATATTCATTATTTCCCTCATATGCCTCTTTTCTAGTCTCCCTAACTTTGCACATCCATCCATCACCTCACAATATAATATTGATTTGTGAAGATGAAGATTGGAGAAGTGCATGTTTTGTTTGTCCCTTGATTTCAAGTGTAATATGCATATGGTTGGAAGTCATAAATATATTTGGTGTATATCATCTCTTAGGATAGTTTGTTTTAAGTTATGTCTCTCCTTTTTTATCCCTAAATTTTGGTTTTAGTTATGATCCAAAGTGGTACATCAAGGGAGCTATCCCTATCTAGAGATCCACCTCATTCTTTAGGCTACTCGTAAGCATAGAGGTGTTTCCATTAGTCCACTTGGATGAGGAGATATTTTCCATCTCCTCAAAGGATTCAAATAAAAGTTACAATAGATTCTAAATATGTGTAACAACTGTATCTATATAAAAATAATGAATCAGTGTAAATATCAATTATAGTGGTCATGAGGCAGAAGGAAAAGATACCAATAGTTGAAAAGGGTAATAATATTAAATACATTAGACTATTGCTACCTTGTTATAGTGTATATACATGTAGATTTTATATCCCGGGGAACCCTAACAACATGTCAACTAATCCATTACTTGGAAAAACTAGGAATAAAGTAGCCATCAAGGTAGAGCCCACATAAAGAGGTATCAAAATACACTAGAGAGTATCTTTTAAATAAATTTTCTTATATCTGAGAGCATTAAGGACTGTAATATTATAATTTTTTAACTTTAATCATTATTGACCATGATACTATGTATATGGTATAGATTTATGTAAGCTTGTATGAATAATACATTGAGATTTGAATCATCCTCAATAATCTCAGTATCATCAAATATTTGATCTTTATACATATGTTCTTGTAAATATCCAAATGATATTATCCAATGGGTGATCACATGTCATGATAGGTGGATGTGCAATCTATATATAATTTACTTTACAAGTATCCTTATCCTCAGTTGCCTCATGCTTTGGAAGTGGATCATATAAAATTTTAAATTTTATATTCTCATTTGGATGTGGTCTAGAATCCTCTATATGTGTGCTAATTTAAATAACATTTTCATCAATAAGTGACTCTCTCTTGTGTCTTAGTTTGAATCATATAAATGTATAATGATTCATATATTGATAATAATTATAATATGTATTACCATCAAAGAATTTAGATTTAGTCCTTCTCATATCTAAATCTTATGGTGGAGGGTGAGATATGAGTTTTCACTTGAGTAAATTTTTTAACATTATTTGAGGAGGTTAAATTAATCATGAAAATTTTCTCTTTGTGTAGTGGATAAGAAAACCCAATTTCTAGAGTATGATATTGAATTAACCATTATAGTTTCCTCTTGTTTGGTGAAATTATATTTAACCTTATATTTTTTTATGATTTTAAATGTTGTTGTCAAAGTAATTGTATAATTATGTGCATACTTGAGGTTTTTCAAATCTATAATATTGACTTCTTAGTATCTCACTATATGTCATAAATCATAAAAATATTTATATTTATTGAGTAATATGAACTACTATATTTTAGAAAGAATTTTTTTATTAAATATGTCTCATAACTCATTTTTTCCTATAGGATTAGTCATAATAGCTATCATGGTATTATACCAAAGTTTATAATAATTTATTAGCTCGTTGGATCCTTTCCTAAATTTGTAAATTTAAGTATAAGATGATTTCTTGTCAATGTTTATGGAGAAATGTGTAAAAAATTGACCTACCAAAGGGTTGAATGATCTAAATAATTGAAGAGGGATGTAATATAACCATTGAAAAAACATAGACTCATGATACTTCTTGTGAATATACTAGTTAATATTTTATCATTTGATACATACTCCAAGCATGTTTTGTGGAAGGATTGAAAGTGTTTCTTAGGATGACCTTAAACATCATATAATGAAAGTTTTAGAGCTAAAAAACCTATAGGTAACTGATAATATTAAATATCAAGGGATAATGTATTATGAATTAAATCATATGAATATATTGAATGACTAACTCTAGAAAAACCTTGTTCTAACTACAATACCTTAGATTACACAACTAAAAGAGTTTGCTCAATGGAAAGTGTAGTAGGCAAGGTTGATGTGTAATATGTGTGGTCATTATAATATTAGCATATGTTGAGTGTATATGAATGGTCATGGAAATTTTATGTAATAAATATGTTTCCCTACATCTTAGGTAGATAACACATATATAACTAGAGGTATATATGTAGGAATAGTAGCTATAGTAGTAATCTAGACACCCATGGTGGAATTAATAGCTCTAAAAGGTTTATGAATATCACTTAAAGGATCATATATTTATTTATAAGTACTATATTGATAATTTTTATGTTCATCTCTTGATATATATAATATAACATCAAACATTTGTAGATTGATGCCAATATATTTTAATAATTTAATTTCATCAATGCCATAAAATATATCCTCAATACTTGTTTCATATTCATGAACATTATTATATTTTATATTAATAATAATTACATCAAATTTATGTATAACATGTATCTTGGAATCCATGAAAAATTTAGATATACTTAGTGGAATAATTATGTGTGTTTTGATTTGCTTCTTCAAAGTAGTGAATACATAGGCAACACTCAACCATTCATTTAGAAATGGTTGGGGTTTCTGAAAGCCATCACTCTTCCTTATTTTTATAGGTCAAACTAGTGTCAAAATTATAACTAAGATTTTAAAATAAAGGAGACAAGATTATGGATTCTATGAATAAAATGAGTGAGTGATATCATAGAAAATGATGATTTATAAGCACACATAACATGTGATGAAATAGTGAGGTGTAGCATATAGGTATAGAACCAATAGAATACACATGAATATGTTAGGTTCAAGATTTTATATATTTATGGACTCATCTAAGTGGAACCAACCATATTTTTTCCTAATCTAAGTATCCCTTGATCCATTTCTAGTCCTTTATGTCACTACACAGTCTCCAACACACATACAATAGAAACATGTTAAATATATTAACCCCTTAGGTCATTTATATTTATATTAAATTGTAATAATTTCATTATAATATTTTTTATAATTTAAATATGTATTTTATTATAATAAAATAATAAATTTAAATATTCAAAAATTAAATATTATTAGATCACATTATTAAAAATAAGGTAAAACATATCCATGAACCCGACCCATATAATGAGTATGACAAACCCTAAGTTATATTAGGGTTTCAATCCTCCTTGTTAGGTTTTCAAATTTAAAATTTAGGGTTTCATATCTTTATTTAATTTCACTCATCATGTACATAAATTTAAAACTTATATTTTTTACCCCTAAGATTTCATGCTTAATTTCCAATGAGGGCTTCCTCTCCTAGGCTTGTAGCTTATTTCCTTCTTGTTTGGATCATATTTTATTTCAAACAAATATATTTTTAAAAATGCTTAGAGGTTTGATTATTCATATTTATTAGATTAAGAACCTAGATTTTTTTCAAAAAAATTCCATACAAATTTTCTAAATTTAGGGTTTTACTTTTGTTAGTAAATTTGGCCTAAAGGGCAAAAAGTATATCTATTTTCAAAATAATTTCCATATTTAATTTATCTACCATTTTTATTAAAATTCGTCCTTTTTTTTCCAAAAACTAATCATGGTTTTATATTGGTTGTTATTTCTTTATTTGGACATAATATGATGACTATAATGGATATTCATAGTATATATTTTCTAATTCAAACAATGATTGTTATAGTTGCATGTTGTTGACCTAAAATATATAATATATTTCATAACAATTTAATGAAATTGTAAAAAAATATATACACTTAAACTAATGCTAAAATTAGTAGTGAGGAATTATTAAACTTACTTAGTAATACATCTCATATGAATTTTTAATCCCAAGTACATCCATATGTGACTTCTTTCACCCCTTCTCAATGCCATGATAACTACCATCCCTCACAAGAGGTCCATGTTATCTATATTTCAAGAGGAAGGGTACACTTTATTTAAAAAAATTATATGCTATCAATTATGAGATATTAAGCCTTATGCATATGAAGATATATATTCCTAACTTTTGAGCAATAGTGTGTCTAAAAGTTATATCACTTGAGGATAAGATCATACATGTCAAAAATATTGAGTATTTTAATGTCAATTGCATTTATGCATCTCGATCTAGAAATTATGTCCATAAATTTCATCTCAAGTATAGTAAAACAAAAAATATAAAACTAAAGGCTTAAATATATTTTATAAGCTTAATAAGAAGCCAAATAAAACTGTAAGAGATATGCTTTGGAACAAGTTGATCACATTTCCTCCTATGCATCCTCTAAGGAAATATGAATTATATTGTGTCTCTTATAGAATGCATGGGATTTATATAAATAAATGTTGGTATTTGAGGAGAAAAAAATATGAATGGTTATGGTGATCCTATATTAGATACATATATAAAAATAACAATATAATGAAGCACACCTTCAATAATTGAGTTTCATACTCAAACCTTGGATACATCTTGTCATAACCTGGTCAAATCCTTGGTAGACTTTTGTATTTGTCTTTTATTTTGATAGTCTCTGACTTGGAAGGCACATTAATAAATTCTTGGGGACATCATATTATTTTAATATTCTTTTCTGGATTGTTTTACCACACTCATATAAGTGAAAAGAAATAAAACATTATATATTTCCCTTGAATCTATAAGCAATGCTAAAATATTTAGTAGGATTCAATTAGGGAAGAAATGGAAAAACATAGGAAGGGAAATACATTTCCTCTTGAATTAAAGATTGAATATTGCGTGGAAAATTATTCTACCTCATATTTTTGTATTGAGTTGGAAGTTGAGTTGCATTTTAAAGCCAGTTTTAAAATAATAACATGGTTTAATCTTTTGGGTAGATATAAGATGGGAAACATGTATAAATCATGGCGGGGAGCACACTAATTTATATATATGATGATTTTATTATTATTTTATATATTTTGGGGATCAATTTTCTCTAAAGGCCACATCAAAAAAAGGGTGCTATGGATTTTATTTAGGGGATGGCATTTTTAGCTAAGATAGCATGCCAAAATAAAAAAGGAGGGGATTATGGTGATTAGATATAATTTAGGGGGATGTTGTATCCTCCCTGTAGCACCAATTTATGGATACATTCTCCTTGTATTTCTTTTAGAGGAGAAAGGGAATCAAACCCCTACTTAAAAATCCCAAAACTATATAGTGTGATGATTTTAGGCAAGAGGTAAATCCATGGCATTTGGAAAAGAATGATGGTGCACAACAAGATATTTAGCTTTAGTTGAGCCATTCCACTCTTCATAAATAATTAAAATTTAGTTTTATTTTTATACACATACTACTATATTTTAATTCCTAATAGAATAGATTGGACTCTTTTTGACAAGTTTAGAATATTTTGATTACATTATTCATATATATATCTCACCCTAGATCGATTTGGATTAAATGTAAAAGCATCATATGAGGCTCTACCTTTTAAGACCCTACAACACCCTAAGTTAATGTTCATTGGTTAATGGTGAAATTTAATTATTTTATGGACCCTTAATTATGGGTGTTGAATAGAAAAATTTAATGGTAATATAAACCACTACATATAATATTATAATACCCTATGGGATGCACATATTTACCTTATTTTACCATTTGGTAAATAATTTTTTGATAAATATATATTGAGTTGGGTGATTATGCTAATTTGGGGGTTGGGGAACTAATTTGACTACCACTATGCCTGAGTATGGTGGCATGGATATTCTACTTAATATTCTTTTAAATAGACAAAACCCCATTTTTAATTCACTATACACATTAATATGTCTTAAGTCCTTGGTGACACACATAGATCATTGATGAATGGTACTTTAGAGGAATACCTTCTAGCTATTAGTATTCTCTTATTTGAATTTTTTTTATTTTTGATACATAATTCCTATTTAATCATTTGACTTGGTGTGGAACAAGGAAACTATTTTCAATAAAATCTCTTGGACTACATGTTTTTTTCCATAGTCGAATGGTTATAGGTAATGATATATTCATGAATGAATTGAATGCTTTATATTCAATAAGTTATATAAATTGGTGTGCCTTTGTTCTTGTTTTGGGAAACCACTCTTGATGATACCCTATTAGATAATGTATTGGATTCATATGTATGCAATCTTACCTCCTTTATTAAGTTTTATTCCATTTTAAAGGCCCATAAAATTTTATAATGTTGTTTATGGGAGTGATGTAATGCTGATACAAAACCCACCAACCAACTTAGATGTTAAAAATAATTATAGTCCTATTGATTTTGTGGTTTCCATTCACAAATATTCATATGATTGGTTGGGAGTTTATTGTCCAAGTTAATGATCTTGATGATTCATTTCGTCTAATGAAAAGTGAGGCTTTATGGTTTATTATTTAGCATTAACTCATTATCCATGAGTTTTGGTATGTTAGAGAAGGTGTTGCCTAACTTACCATTCTTTATATGAATGCAAATCCTAAAATGAATGGGAATATTGGTATTTTTTGGTTATTTATTTTGTTATATAGCTACTCTCTTTGGTGGTTAGATAGTATGACTGTATTGTGTGATTATTACTGGTTTCTACTTGGTTGGCTGATTATGTCTATGAGTCATAATTGAATTATTATCTCATTTAAAATTTTGTGTTGAGGGCATGTTATACTTATGGGTGTTGGTTGTGTTTAAAACTCCTTATTATTATTTATCTCTTCTATGCTTTCCTTTTAGTTATTTAATTAATGACAATTTGGACCATAGTTTTTGTTATTATATGCTCAGTTCTACCAAGTAAAACCTAGATGCCTAATTCTACCATATAGCTGATGGTTTGGGTGTTTAAGGCCATCGATGGTTGAGATCATCAAATTAGACCCCTAGGTTGACCTTATTCTGAATTATCACTTGTTTTCCTACTAGTTGGACTAATTTATTTTAGCTAGATTCATTCCATGGTATCTAGTGCATGGAGAAGTTGTTGAGGTTGTAGAGTGTTCTTACCAATTTTCATGAATGCAATTTATGCTTATGTAAAATTTATTTTTATTTTATGTTGTATGGTTGTAGACCTTATATTATCATTATAAATTTTGAATTTGTACTAGGAATTAGTAGTTGGTTACACTTCTAGTGGCAATGGATTAATGAGCATAGATATATACTATAGCATTATGTTGGCACTAAATTCTCTTAATTTCCATTATTGAATGTTGTATCTTTCAAATCTTAGAATACAAGTGTGTTATTTTATATATGAAATATTATCTAATGATGGATATATTATACAATCCTTAGATTGGGAACTGTATGTTCAAATTGTAATTTTTATATTGTTATAAGATTTTACATAGTTGCATATAAAATTATATAGTGATTTATGGCTATAATAATGAGTTAGTTTCATACTAACATTGCTAAGGAAAACCACATTAATTATTGAGTATAATAGTTATTATCAGTACCCTTATTAAGTTATGCTCAGGATGGAGTATACCTCCTTGCGATGTGATGTTATTATATGGAAAAAATGTGGTTGTAAGAATAACTTGGTTTTTTTTATGGTAATTAGGGTGCATTAGTACAAGCTAAGGCTTAAACATTATGATTTAACAGTCTTGTTCATCCATGGTTAATGTATACTTAATTTGGTTAATAAAAAGGATTGGATATCAAGTAATAAGTGTTTTCTCCTTCTTAGTGGATATAAAAATATTAAAATTTTACCTTGAGTACATATTATTGAATAAAAAAATTAAATTCATGTAAGTGATTTTAATATGAGACAATTTCTTAGCCTAGAATGTTAAGCTTTGAAAATGTTTTAATGATATTAAATTCAACTAAAAGAATTTTTTGTAAGCCATGGTTGAATAGTCTCACATTAATTACCATGGATTAGTTTATAGGTAATTACATACAGTTTAATTAATGCTAGGAATAAAAGTTAGTACATAGCATGATTGGGAATACAAGTTGAATTTGTCATGAATACCTTATTTCAGCTTAAATGCTAATTCACTTAATTATAAGGATAACCTATGTAATTGATTTTGGTTACTTCTCTCTCATGTGTACGACACTTAGGAAAACTTAATATGTTTGAATTAATATTCTTTCTTTGTTAATCTTTTAATACATATTCACTTTATACTCCAAAGGTTATATTTAGTCATGATGGGTATCAGTCTTGATATTGATGGTTGACATTAAATGCCATAGATGAAATTAATTAAAAATTTCCATTATTTAAGAAATGAAATTAAGAAATAATATAAGTGAATAATTATTTAAAATTAATCAGTTTGATGCAATGAAAATCATGAACTCCTTAATGGGCATTTCATTGTGTTTTAGGAATCTATTGTCAGTCTTGGTTTCACTATTGCATGTGTTTGAAGGATATTGGTTTTGTTATGTTGCACATTGATGAATGATTTTTAAAATGATGCTTTAAATCATATTATTCATTGGTTTAACATGATATGGATGGAGATATCATTCCTTTTTCCAATTATATGAAATATCAATTATTCCTAATGTAAATACATTAAATGTGAAAAATGTTATTTTGAGCAATCTCATATATATAGAAGAAAGATAAGTGTGACTCATTAAATAATACCACCAATGATGTTTTAGTCAAAATATTGGGTTGGTAAACAAAGGACCTGATTGGTGTCTTAAATGGAAAACCAATGTGTATCCTTATAATATGTATATGTTTTGTATTCCTCTCCACAAGTAATGGCTATACTTATACATAATGTGCTCTTATTTGTGCTTATATGTCATGGATGGTCAAATAAAAGTGATTTGATGTTTACCTAAGTGATTTCATTACCAATATATCTTATCCTAAGGTTTAACTTAAGATGGAACCCAAGGTGTTATACTGAAGTTTTCCTAGTAGCTCTATTTTCCATTATGGTAGAATTGTAAAGGTATAGTTTTACCCTCTAAACCTTCAACTTGATTCTCTGAGGAGATTGTGATGCTTAGGAATAATTATAAAACCATTAAATGATCCTATGATGGGTCTATACTATGAGTATAGAGTTTAGAATTTATTAGTGTGCACACACACACTAATACACCATAAACTATATCTTCCATTTTTATGAAAATATCTCTTATAGAACCATTTTATGATGTGGTAATCATGGTTGAGTGTTCACCACCACCTAATAAAGTGTTGGATGAAAATATGTGAGTGTGAGACCTTTTACTATGTTTTCTCTTGGAAATTAGTTTATGTGTGGTATTTTCATGTAGTGTTGTATATTTTGCAATTTAACAACCCCTAAAATTTATTTTGGGGTTGTTACATATGGTATTAAAGCCTGTGCTTAAAGGTTTTGGATGATATTTGACACATTGAACTAAATCTTAGCATATACTTGAAAATATGCTTGAGCATTTGTATGATTATGTATACCCTTGTAAAGGGTTATGTTTGTATAATATAATCTTAGGTGGATATAAATACACATAGTGTAGATGCACATATCCTTATGGAGGTTTATTTCAATATCATGTATGTACATGCCTTGAAATGGATGAATGCCACCTATATGTCTATGTTATCTTACTAAGACTAAATTCAAATCTTGTATGACTGTGTGACAATTAAACCATGGCTGAATTTATATACCTTGTGTGGATAGATATACATCTTATATGTTATAAAAGGCTATGCTATGACATTTATAAAGTTCCTTAGCCTCTTAGGTGAATTAAATAGTTTTTTTATGGAAGCCTAAAGTGCTATAAATTCATGTATTATGGAATACATGTGTGTGTGGAAATTAGAAATTTTATGTAAATACTTTTAGATGCTTACCCTTATCCTTGGTTGGGTCAACCCTTACCCAATAAAATTGTGTTGGGGTAAGCATCTAATATTAACTATTGACTTATATGGGCAAGTTAATTGGAGACTGGTGATAACCACTTGACCCCTAGAATTGAGAAAAATGGTGTTTGGTATATATTTTTGACTTGTATGGGAGATTCATTAGTAGATGCTTAGAAAATTATTAACTTGATAAGATTAAGGGTTAGGCTTAAAACTGGAGGGTTATATCAAGAAGGCTTAGGATCTACACTTGAGGAAACATATGAGATGAAATAAGAGATTGATCTTATTTATACATTTGGCCTTTTTTGAGTTAAATAGAGAAGCATGTGGCTTCGTAACTCCATAAGGCTAAAATTTTAATAGGTATGTGGAAATTTTTATGATAATCATGTTTTGCATCCTTGATGTAATTTCAATCATGGATATGTTTAACATCTATGATGTTTTTTTTATCATGGATATGTTTTGCAACTATGATACAGTTATTTTGATCATGGATAGGTAGATTTCCATGAGGATGTTATGATAACAATAGACATATTTTACATCCATTGGGATGTTTGTTTTGATTTTTTCTAATTTATGCATCCATAAGGATATCTATTTGAAAATAGGGCTATGTTTTGACATTGATGGGATGTCTATTGTGATATAGATATGTCATACATCCATGTGGATGTTTATTATGAGTTTAATTAAACTTGTTGATTGTGGTAAATTGTAATTCTCATTGTAGTGATATAAAATTCACCTTGTGCCTTGTTTAAGTCCACCCTTTCCTAAATAAATGTCACATCAAAGCAATAATCACCATTCAAACTTTGACTTGCCAAATTTAGTCAATTGGAAGATTAGTTATATAAGCTTATTTTTGGAATAATGAGACAATGGCTTAGAGGCTATTGATAACTTGCATGGGAAATTTATCCAATAATGTTGAGTTATAATATATTAGGAAGTTTAAGGGTGTAACCCAAGCTTGAAGGGCCTAGTGTAGTGAGTATGACTAACTTTATTGGGCAAATTATGGAGTTTTAGATATCTCTTTCTAATCATGTAGCGTGAGCCATCTATCCATGATGCGCAAACATTATTGGTAAATTTAATAAAAGTCATGGAGATAGAATTTATGGGATCTATTAAAACACAACATTCCTTGAGAGGAGGTGATCCTAATTTCATCTCCCTTGGATTAATCATGATGTGATATATGATATATTTTTGGTGTTATTTGGATGGCATCTAGACATTAGGTGACCCGATGGGAGTCTCGGACCCTTGTGCTTAACTATCATGTGTGTTATGTGTTATGATGTGAAGGTACATTAGAATAATTATTAGAGCACCTAAGTTATGTATGTGTGACCTATATCATGTGGTTCCTCCTTGTATGTAATTTTTTATGTGTTTTGTGTAAACTAATACATTTTGTTGATTATGGATAAAACATGTAAAATTGTATATTTACCATACTTTTACATGTAGTTAAATTTATGGATTTTCCCTTTTCTTCTTGATAAAAACATTATTGTATGACCACTTATATACCTAATGGTATGTTGTTGAATTAGGAATGTATTAATAACATCAAAATTACTTATATAAGAGTTCTCCCACTTCTAAAATCAATCATTTGAACCTTACTTTGTTTATGTTTTTAAAATTGTTGTATGAGTATCGTATGTACATGCAAGGGAATAAATGTGACCTTGTGATGTTAACCTATTAGTATGTGGTAATATGACCATAAATTACTCGTGTGCTATGCTTTCCCCCCTCCAAAACCAACTTCTATTGATTAAATTTGCCAAGGTATAATGTTGTGTTGTGTGGTGTGATCCTACATCACTATTATAATATTGAGTATTGTTGTAATTATGAGTTTATGGGTAGCGAATAACTACATACATAAATATATTAGTAGGGTATGGGCCGGGAAATGCATTCTCTCATAGGCTGAAAATCCACTTTTCCCTTTTTCATAAGTAACCACCTGTTTTGTTTAGAGTGTGAACCACATGTACCATAAGATGGCTAGAATATCTTAGTGCATAATGGTCACTTTACAAATTTAATTTTAATTTAACCAACTATTAGAGTTTGTTATTAAAACAAACTATGTGAAATTTTAACATTATATCCTTATGAAGCACCAATTGGTCTTGCTAATTATATATTATGTGAACTCAGTGTTGATGCCTCTATGTGTATCACATGTTCTCTTAGTGTTTAAATAACACCTCTCATTTTAGAACTTATGGATATTAAATAATGAGCTAAAGGTTATGATAATTTGATTATCTTTGGTGAAATAGAGGTAGAACACACAAACTATTCTAGAATATTTGTATTAATTGGTGTTTTGGAACCACCTTTGTCCTTAATATTTATAAAGTATTTATGCTAGTACTAGTGAATTATGATAAAATTATAATCTAAGACAATTATAGAATGAATGTTTACATTGACTTTAAGATATAGGGATTTGATTGAAAAGAAGCAAAAAGAAGGGTAAGGTAGAAAGAAAGGTGATGTCAGTCTTGTTTCAGACATTATGATAAAGTTGAAATTTCATCTAGATATGTACTTAACCAATATATAACATGAAATATATTAATACAAAATCACATCATGCACCAATTAGACTTCTAAATACTATGAGAAATAATGTAAATCATAACCAAGCTTACTTTAAATATTTACTCCTATAAGTAGATAACTAATCCACATTTACAAATGTAGAGAAAATAAAATGAATAAAACTAAGAAACCTTCAATTAACATGGCATTAGCACAAGTTACCAACTCTAAAATCAAATTTACACACCAAGAATCCAAAATAGCTATTCAAATCTAAAAATGAAACCATAAAATTGACAGAGAAACCATATAACATTTCACATAAACAAATAATGGACAATATTTTTACAATTCCTTATTTATATTAGTTGATGAAAGTTTACAAACGTGATCTAGTTCTATGAACTCTCCCCTTTTTATGAATGGTAATACTACCTTTTATAGGAGAATAAGATATTATAATGGTCAATCACGTTAGTTACAAACATGCAAAAATAAGGATAATTGTCCATTTCTAAAAAGTTTATAGAATACATTTCCATTTTCGTAGAAGGAATGACTTATAAGAAAATGTGATAGAAAATTTGCACATGCCTTTACAAAAAGAATATTTCATTTTGAAATATTACAAAAATTACAAAAAAATAGAATATTACTAAATATTTGGTAGGACCTGTGCTGAAGAACTCTCCTATTTCCACTAAAGAATCCTGGTGGACTTTTGGTGTTGTTTATCGACTAGCTTTAAATTGATAGCTGGATCTAGGAGGCACTAATCTTCCTAGTTAGCCAAGTCTTCAAAATCCCTATCATTTTTTGTCATAACTTATTTGATACTCCTTGCCTTGACAATATTCTCTTATATAGTTAGGATTATAGTCATAACCTTGTTTTTATTAGTCCTAAACTTGCCTTGACTCTTAATTATTACTTCTTACATGACCAAGGTGACTTTGTGCTTGTATGTATTGTCTACAATGATGCCCAGGGAATTGAGTTTTTTGGGTTTAGTAATAATGATTCCAATGGGTTATTTAATTATATCCATTATCTCTTTGTCATCTCTTAGGATCCTCGCCAAGATCCTTTTCCCTCCAAAACATTGGATTTTATCAATAATTAATCCCATTATTATGTTTAAATGGGCCAGACTAATGGTTTTCAAACCAAGAATTTGATCCTCAACCAATATTTTGATTATCTCTTTCATTTTATCCTTTGAATCCTACCATTGGGCTACCAAACCCTTGAATTTTACATCATATCAATCATGCCAAGAATGTGAATTCACCATGCATTGAAGGCATGGGATTTTGGAGGTTTTATTGAATAGGTTATGTTGATTATGTTCCATCTGATCAGCTTGCTCTAATTAACCATGAGCCATTGATCCTACAAAGGTGCACGAGATTTAGTTCACATTAGGATATAAAAGAGAAAATAGGGTAAAGACTTTAGGTTAAAGTTTATTTTTTGTTAATAAAATTGATATAAAATTTAGGCTAAAGTATTTAAGCTAAGTCTTAGAACATAATATAAAGGGGTCAATGCAAGGTTTTAACCTAACTTCCATTATGTCAATAAACACAATAAAACTTTATATCAAAAGTCCTAAGCTAAGTATTATTATGATAGGTACCCTTTTTAAAACATGATATTTAAGCTTAGTCTACATAAGTTGAAATCTATTTACTAGGATCTTGAGCTTAAACATGGCTTTAAATAGTCATATTAGTCTATGGGAGACCAATTTTTCCATTGAGAAGTAAGACTTGAGCATGTTCTTATCTTGGGTGTAATTGGGTATTGATCTAAATTTTTATGGTCTCATAGACATCAATGATGGACTCATGGATGTTAAATAATGTTTGTGAGAATGTTAAAATTAATCTCTAATAGATTTTTGTACGAGGATAAAATTTAACGGCCTTCCACATGTCCATGATAGCATCATAAATGTCAAATAATGGGTATGATAGTGTCAAATTTAAAATCTATCGTAGTTGATCCCATATAACCCTGGGTATATTTCAATCTATTTAATCATCCCTTGTGAGTAATCACAAACCATAGATCATGATCTAAATAGATGCATGCCATAGGTTCTTGTAAACAAAAGCTAGATCATGTTTACAATAAAATGATGACCAAAGGGGATCATAATATAAAAAGGAATAAATATATAATTTTAGACCAAGTTTTGGTCATATTGAAAACATGACAAAGCCTTGGTATAAACTTTAAGATTAAGTCCAAAGCATGTTTAAAACATTCCCACCAAATTTGCTCCCACCAAATTGGATTTGTACCAAGGGTCTAACCTAAGGTTTTCTGAAGGAGTGTTGTGGAACATGAATTTAAATTGAATTATCATAGATGAAAGGCTAATAAAATCCAAAATAAGATTAATATAAATATTCAAAGTGAATTATAATACAAGAGGGTCCCATGAAACCTACAACTGAACATGAAGATCCATTGTCAACAACATTAGGCAAGGTTAAAGCATAACCATGAAAAAATAAGCCACCCTTATCAAGTTTGGATGATCTTTAAATTTAAATAACATGAAAAAAAATCAATTTTTTTGGTGCTAAGGTTCAATGTTTTCATAAGGATCCCTATTTTTTTAGAAATGGGGTATGTTGACCTCAACACTCAACAAGGTAGTACTTGCTAAAATGCATGAATGTGTTGGACTATAAATGAATCCATGATATGGATGAGGTATTATTTGTTTATACCTAATAAATATATTCTATGATGAATATTTTTTATTTTTTTTAAAGCATCACTTGTATGCATGATGATTTTATGCTCGAGAGGAGCAATGTTAAGTCTTGATCAGGTAGATTTTTGAATTCTATGTATTTTCTAATAATTTAAAGAGGTAAGTGTAATAATATGGTTGGATTATAATCCTTGTAACCATAATGTGAGATAAAAAAAAATTGTGGAGAGAATTTTATAAGCCTTTGTGTTATATGTGATGCCTAGTATGGCTTCTCTGATGTTTAGTGTGGCTGGTGCATGACACTACACTAACCACTGAATGGTTGATGATGTAGTGGATTAACCATAATATTATGGATTAATAACTTTTTATAAGGATATTTTAAAAGAATGTTATTAATATTATGTATGTGTCATAATGTTTTGGTTGAATATTTCCACTCTTAATTTGGATTCTGGGTACAATTTGGTGGGATTGGATGTTTATAATTTTTGATCTCATATTGCATGTATGTGGCATTGAAACTAGTGATTATAACCCTAGTAAAGGATAGATTAAGATTTTTACTATAGTTTATAAAAGTCAATTTATAACTTTTTATATCATATCTATCTTTTTCTATTTAGAAGTGTTGATATCACTCTTATTGGAAAACCTTGTAAGGTGAGTATAAGCTAATGTGTTTACAAGCACTGTATTCTTGTGTTTTTAAATAATCATATTCATAAATGGTTGTGTGTGTATGTCATTATGAGGTTTGGAAATTATGATCCTAAATCTAGACACATGTAATCTAATGTTGAGAAAGTAGTCATCTCCTCATATGTTTACTATGGTGTCATGATATGACACATAAATTAATAAGATTTTCCTATGGTGGGATGTGACTATCCTTAGGATAATATTTTGAATATTGGAAAGTAAGGTATAATGTTTCCATGGTGGGAGTATGTTTTATCCTCATGTCTTATGGATAGGTAAGTTGATTATATTATTATTGGGTTGTGTCTCATGTCTAAATTCCCCATTGCTATTATTTTATACGTGATTGTGTATACAATTTTCCCCCATAAAACAAGGCATTTGTAGTTACTATTAACCTATTGGTTCATTAGGTTTAATCTAGATCCAATTGACATTTAACTTATTATTATAGCTAATTATTATGGCTTAAATGTATTGTTTTGATTATCATGATCATTGGTCTTGACTGGATTATTTTTATCATGGATGAATATGCTTACATTCATTGCTGACATGTTTCATATTCTATACATATAATATTTTATTATTATTTTTATTTATTTTTTGAGAAGATACCGTTGATGTTCTACATTGCTGGCTGTAAGAACAAGTCAAGTGAGCTACGATCAGTGGTGGACTTTGGCAACTAGGAGAATAAAGGGTAAGAGTTATGAGTAGTCAGATTTATACTGATATGTAAGTTATAAGGTGACACAAGTTTCAAATCCATGGTTCATTGTGGGTCCTCTAGCTTTCTTTGGTATGTCCTTAATTACTTTTATGTTGTGTAGATTTTGGTTATGTCATTCTTGTGTGGGTATGCTGGTTTTTCATTATTCCTTCAGTTGGGTTGATTGATTATAAGTATATTATTACTCTTATTTCATTTACTTTGTGACTTAGGTGTTATAGTCTAGGATTGGATTTATTTCCTATTACAAGTGATATTTAGACTTATGCCTTAGAACCTATTTTTTTTATCAGTTTTATTTCCATGTTTTGGGTTTGATTCAACCATGTGTATTTTTCCTATGTGGATTATGACTTGGACCCTAGGCATATTGAGCTAGCTTATGTAGAGGGGTGGATTGATGTTTGGACTACATTTAATTTATGATCATGATTTAGCTAGATTTACTCCACACCAATGATCTAGGTGAAAGGTTTTATTATAGATTATCATTTTATATTTTAATTTGTCTCCTAAAGCCCCATTATTATCATTATTTAAAGTAATATTAATTTTATTTTAACTCCACATAAAATGATGGAGGTGAAAGTTGTTGTTGCATTTTTTCATTGGGTTTTATTGCTGAAATGCATAAATATGTAGTTAGCATAACACATTTCTAATTAATTAACTATTAAAGGATTTACAAGGTGGTTACTTTGTTACTGGGGCATAGTTGTTTGTATTTTATGTTTCAAAATATTTTTTAAGTATATGATAGAATACATTATAGGAAACATGATCCCCAATTGTTTAAAATGGTTGTCAAGATATCTCCTCTCAAAGAGGGGAGATGTCATAATATTAATGAATCCTTGGTAAAAGTTTTTATTTATCTTTTACTATGGTAGTGTTTATCTTGAAAGGCATGCCAAGAAATTCTTGGGGACAACATATGATTTTTAATATTATTTTGTGGATTATTTTACCACATTCATACAAGTGAAAACAAATAAAACACTATATATTTCCCCTTAAATCGAAAATCAATGATGGAATAATTTGTAGGCTTTTATTGGGGAAGAAAGGGTAAAATGTAGGATGGAAACTATGTTTCCTCTTGAATGCAAGATTAAGTTTTGAGTGGAACATTATTTCAGGCTTGGATTTTCATATTGAGTTAGGAGTTGAGTTGCATTTCAAATCCCATTTTAAAATAAATATAAATTTGGTGTTAGTCTTTTGGGTAGATATATGGTGGGTAGTGTGTATAGCTAATGGAGGGGTAACATGCTAATTTCTCTTAGGGAGGTTTTTATTATTATTTTATATATTTTGGGGATCAATTTTATCTACAAGTCACATCTAAAAAAGGTTACTATGGATTTTATTTAGAGGATGGATAATACAAAACCCACCAACCATCTTAGTTGTTAAAATATATTATAGCCTTATTGATTTTATGGTTTTTATTAGAAAAGTATCCTCTGATTGATTGGGAGTTTATTGGCCAAGTTATTATAATTTATCATTAAATTGTTGTCTATGAGTTTGGCTAGTTAGCCAAGGGGATGCCTAATTTACCATTATTTATATGAATGCAAATCCCAAAATGAATGGGACTATTGGTGGTTTTTTGTTCTTTATTTTGTTATGCAACTAATTTATTTGGTAGATAGATATTATGATTGTATTGTGTGATTATTACCAGTTACCCCTTTATGTGTTGGTTGTGTTTAAACTTCCTTATTATTATTGACCTCTTCTATGCTTGCCATTTTGGTTGTTTAAGTATTGAGGAGTTAGACCATGGCTTGTGTCACTATATGTTCATATCTACCTAGTAAAACTCAGATGCCTATTTCCACCATCTAGCTGATGGTTAGGGTGGTTAGGACCATCGATGGTTAGGTTCATCAGGGTGGACCTTTAGGTTGACCTTATGTAGACTTATCACTTATTTTCCTATTGGTTGGACTAGGTTTTTGTAGCTTGATTGGTTTCATGATATCTAGTGCATGGAGTACTTATTTATGTTGTAAAATGTTCTTATCAATTTTCATGAATGTAATTTATGTTTATGTAAACTTGATTTTTATTCTAGGTTGTATGGCTATAGACCTTATATTATCATTGTACATTTTGAAGTAGTGTTGGGAATTAGTAGTTGGTTACACTTCTAGTGGTATTGGATGTTTAATGATCCTAGATATATATTGTAGTGTTATGTTGGTCCTAAATTCTCTTGCTTTCCATTATAGAATGTTGTATCTATCAAATCTTGGCATACAAGTGTATTGTTTGATATATGAAACTTTATCTAATTATGGATATATTATACATTACTTGGATCCGATAATACATATTCAAATTGTAAGTTGTAGATTGTTACAAGATTGTACATGGATGCATATAAAATTATATAGTGATTTTTAGATATAAGAATGAGTTAGTTTCATACTAATATTATTAAGGAAAACCACTAACTATCGAGTATAAAAATTATGATAAGTACATTTATTAGGTTATTCTTAAGATGGAGTGTACCTCATTTGTGATGTGATGTTATTCTATGAGGGACCCAAACATGGTTTTAAGAATACCTTGGGTTTTTTATGGTAATTTGGGTGTATCAGTACAAGCTAAGAGTTAAATATTATGATATAACACTCTTTTTGATCCATAGTTAATGAATACTTTATTTGGTTAATCAAAAGGATTTGATATCAAGTGAGAGCTGTTGTTTCCTTCTTAGTGGTTATGAAAATATTACAATGTTACATTGAATAAATATTATTTCATAAATCAATTAAATTCATTTAATTTATTTTCATATGATACAATTGCTTAGGTTGGAATGTTAAGCTTTGAAAATGTTTAAATGATATTAAACTCAACTAGAAGTTGGTGTTTTAAGCAATGGTTACATAGTCTCACATTAATTACCATGGCTGAGTTTTTTGGTGATTACATCCTCATTAATTAATGTTGGGAATAAAATTTAGTGCATAACATGGTTGGGAATAAAAGTTGAATTTGTCATGAATACCTTGCTTCAGCTTAAATGCTAATTCACTTAATTATATGGACAACCTATGTAATTGATTTTGGTACTTCTCTCTCATGTGTATGAGATTTAGGAAAACTTATTATATCTAAATTAATATTCTATGATGGTATCTCTTTTAATACATATTCAATTTATACTCCAAATGTTATATTCTGCCATGATGGGTTTCGGTCTTGGTATTGATGGCTGCCATTAAATGCCATAGATACAATTAATTATGAATTTCTATTACTTAAGCATTGAAATTAAGGATTAATTGAATTGAAGAAGAGCCAATTTGGTGAAATGAAAATCATGAACTCCTTATTGGAAATTTCATTGTATTTGAGAACCTATTGTCAATCTCATGTTCACTCTTGGTGTATATTTGAAGGATATTGGTTTTATTACATTATAAATTGAAGAATGATTTTTAAAATGATGCTTTGAAGCCTCTTGTTCATGTGATTAACATGATATAGATGGATATGTCATTCCTTTTTCCAATAATATGAAATATCAATTGTTCTTAATATGAAGATGTTAAATGTTACAAAAAAATTATATAACCAAGATAAATTTTGAATAATGAGGGTTAAAATAATTCAAATTAAAAGTTGTAAATTAAAAATATGAAAAATAAGTAGGTGTATATACCTTCTAGAAAGGCTATAAACACTAGCTAGTAAGCTTACCAGGTAGCCTAAATGCCTATGATTATAGACTAAGATTGTTAGGGTTGTGAAAATAGATGGGATGAGAAAGTAACATTTTAATAAAATTTAATGACCTTACAAGAAGTCTGTAAGGGTGGATTTACATTGGCAAGTAAACCCACATGGGCATGCAATAAATTTGTAATGAAAAATATGGGTGTGTGTAAGAAAACAATGAATGTTTTTGTAAGAAATATAATCTATTCAATAATGAGTTTGGTTTAAATTTTTTGGAGGTTTTTTCTTTTTATTTTCCAATCCTTATCTTTTTTGGGGGTTTATAATCCATTGTTAGAAGCTTATTGATGAAGTAACTTGAGGGATTATTTGTGAAGAGCATTATTGTTGGATTTTTGAGACTTGGAACTTTTCTTAGACAAGTGAGAAGAGGAGGTAGGATTCTATAATTAAGCTTATTTTATCATGTTAATTTTATTAAATGAAAACCTTTTACTTTAATTTAACTTTGATTGATATTTGGTGTAAGTATTTCTCTTAATTTCAACTCATTTCTTAATTTGAAAGAAGATAAGAAACTAGTAATAAGGGTATGGTAGAAATCCCTAGTTGGTGATGAACATGTAATCTAGATGAATGTGGAGGACTCCTATTTGCCTAGGAAGGAATAAATTGTAAATAAGAAATCACTAAAAAAGGGGGTTGTTAGCAAGATAGTTAAGCAAACTTACTAGTGTGAGCTAGATCCATGAAGCATACACTTGCTAGGAGGCTATGAATCTATTTTTGACAAAAATCATGTTGAAAATGATAAAAGTAAATTCATTTCATAAAATAAATGAAATACTATAAAATAAGAAATAATAATTATTGTTATAGAAAATGACTAAATATAGAAAAAATAGGTCAATACTCATGCTAAGGTGGGTGAAGTCAAGTTTAGAAAATTATAAAAGGGTCTATGAATAGGTAGGAACACAAAAAGTTAGGTTTGGATGGGGTTAAGGGTTTGAAAATAACTTGATATTATTTTCTACCATATTGATCATAGGTGGTTAGGTAAACTATCAGTGGTTGGACTGACCGTTGATGGTTGGGTAACCATTGATAGTTGGTGGTGGCCATTGGTGGTTGTGTTAACCATCAATAATTGCCTATGTCTTTTTAAAGGTATTCAAAAAAGAGTTGAAAAATAGATGGGTGGTTAGATAATGGTTCTATTAAAGATCTGGTGGAAAGGAAATAAGGTGTAGATAGGTCTGATCAAGTGAAGGAGGTTGGAAATATAAAATAATGAAGAATAAGTAGAATATACCTGTAGCTTGGTAGATGGCTGATGGTTTAAGGTTGGGTAAATTTGATAGAGGTTTGAGTCTCCTTTGTTGTTGTTGATTTGATAAAGGAGGACTGGATGCAAGATATCTTGAATAATTATGTGTAACAAGATTTGATATCTTGAACATGGATCCATTTCACCTCCTACTCCCTTATTTTTATAAGAAAAGAGAGATGGTAGATGGAAGGTTCCCTAGAGGGTGAGCTTGCTGATCATGATGCTTGGAATTTCATTAGCAAAACATAAGATTAAAATATTAAATTTTGCCTTGTTATCTTACACACAATTGGTGATGTGTTAAAAATGTGAGGACCTGACCATCGGTGATCAAGCTAACTATTGATGGTTAAGTTAACCATTGGTGATCAAGTGTTCAAGAGTAAAATGTTCAAATTAAGTTAAAAGGGGTTCATTAAAAGTTTATGTTAGTAGGTTGATGAGTTAGGTAACTAGGTGGTCAACTAGACTTAAGGTATGATAGGGGTCCTAAGGTGTTTTGACAACTAAAACTATCATGTGTAATTTTATAGTGTATATATTTTACCACTTTTTCTTATGCAACTTTTAAATAACAAGCTACAAAAAAAATGAAGTTTTGGTCAAATGTTTGATTTCGCTGAGTATGGGAGGAGGTGTTTCCCCTCAAACTAAGAGTTGATGAGGTGAATCAAAATTGAGTTAGGGTTTGATAAGCAGTATATGGTGAGTCACAAAGTTGGTGACAAAGGGGTTAGACATTTGAAATGTAAACATGTGCATAAAATGTGACTAAGTGTAATAGTCAAGATTGTAAAAATATGAAAGTTACCAATGTTGGTAAAAATAAGGTCAGTTTTAAAAGAATAAGGGATAGGGTAATTGATCCAAAACATTGGTCATAATTGATCAAGTTACTCTATAAGTATTTTAGGTAGGGTCAGTGTTTATGTAGGTATCAGAGGTAGGAAGTGCTCCCTTAAAAAACACAAATGGTCTAATTGTGCACTAGGTGGTGAAAAATTCAAATGGTTAATGTGGCAAAAATGATCGATGTAGTCAAAAAGACCAAGAAAGGTCATCACAAAACATTCAAATAATTTAGGTCAAAAAAGTCCAACATCAAGGTGGATATGGTCTAATAGTTGGGTCAGAGAAGGGTAATCTCCAAAAAGTTCAAATTTAGTTTAGAGGAGATTAGGTGATCTCCAAAGCTTGGTAACTTAGGTATATATTCATTAAAAAATAATTTAAAAATGTGAACTCTCCTAACTATCGATAGTAAGTGGTCCCAAGGTCAATAGTCGATGGTCACCCTAACCATTGATGGTCAGGGGAAAACCCTAAAAAGCTCAAATATAAAAAATCGAAAATGAAATTTCATTTTCACTTTTGATAATTTGACTTCATGATTTTGTGCTTCCATGTAATCCAATGATTTGGTGTTAGGAATTTAGTTATGAAAGTTGGTTGAGTGTTTGGGTGAGGTGTTAGTTATGGATTAGTTGAGTGTGTTTGAGGAGATCAACTAGGACTAAACATGTAGGATAGATGAGGATGTGGTTGAGTGGTAAGATGTAGGCTATAACCTCAAAAATGATCAAGGAATGAGGTAGGGGTTGTATTAAGTTTGTAAATTAGTTGATTTAGTTATTTATGAATTTAAATTTGGATAATTTGTGATTGTTTGGAAATTAGGTTTAGGAGGTTTTTCCTTAGCTTAGGTTATGGGTGAAATTGGAAATATTAGTGGATAAATTTTTGTTTTGAAAGAGGATTTAGGTTGGGGGTGGATTGTAGGATAGTTTTAAGTAGTTTAGTTTAGCATTTTTGTTGTTTTGGTGTTTCTTTGAAGTAGGTAGGGTTGAGGGTTTCACCATTGGTGGTCACACACAGTAACCATTGGTAGTTTAACCTAACCATCAATGGTTAACCTGACCATCGATGGTTGAATGTCAAGGGAAAAAGGGGTTATAAGACTATCAATGGTTTAGGAAAACCATTAGTAGTTGAATGTTTTATGGAAGGTTTATTTTAAAGGTTTAGATGCATATTTGTTTAAAAGGTTTTTTTGAAAATGGTATTGATGGATTAAAATGGTAAGTGTAATTTTAGGATAGGTGGTGTGTTTAAGTGATGGGTTGGGATGATTTAGGAATAATGTCAAGTAGGAATGATGTATGGAGTTGATATTTGATTTGATGGTTGGTGGATAGAGTTAGGTGTTATTTGGTATGTTAGGATAGGGTAATTACTAAGTAAGTTTGATGTTGTGAAATAGTTATTGGATAGAGTGGTTATAATTTTATGGGTAAAGGTAGATGTTGTTTAAATGATTGAGGTAATGTTGTAGATGTAACAAGTGTTTGTTTGAAATATTGTGTTGTGGATCCCATTTCTAAATTACAAATGTATTTCAAATATTGTACATTTTAAATATATTTTACACTCTATATGTATTCTCACTAAGGTTCATTTGGCCCATGGTTTTGGTACCCATTGTTTTGTAATACCACTATATTGATGTATTATGTATAGATATATATTTCATAGGTAACACATTATGAGAATAAGGGTTTGAGAAGGAAAAACATAGTGTGTGAATTCATATACAAATTCATGAGAGTTTATTGAGCATAGCTCCAAGAAATATTTGTGCATAATAATTGTGAGAAGATAGATCTAAGAGTGGATTGTACTCTTGTGGCATGTAATAAAATTTGAGCAAGTGTTTCTTGGTGGATGTAACCTATATTGGGTAAACCACATTAGATTTGGTATTTTTTTTTTTCATATTTTTTTCTATTCTCTTTACATCTTTGTTCATATATATTATTATTATGATTTTATGAAATTATTTTGCATCAATTTAAATATTTATTCCTAACCATCAGTTGTTTGACCTGACCATTGACAATTGGCCTGACTATCAGTGATCAAACACTAAGAAAAAAGGGGTTATAAGATTATCAATGGTTTAGGTGAACCATCTATAGTCTAATGTTTTATGGAAGGTTTATTTGAAAGTTGTAGATGAATATTTATTTAAAAGGTTTATTTGAAAATGGTGTGGGTGGATCAAATGTTAAGTGTAATTTTAGGATAGGTGATGTGTTTGAGTGATGGGTTGGGATGATTTAGGAAAAGTGTCAAGTAGGAATGATGTATTAAGTTGGTAGCTAATTTTATGGTTTGTGGATAGAGTTAGGTGTTATTTGATATGTTATGATAGGGTAATTATTAGGTAAGTTTGATGTTGTGAAATAGTTTTTGGATAGGGTAATTATTAGGTAAGTTTGATGTTGTGAAATAGTTTTTGGGTCAAGTGGTGAGAATTTTGTGGGTAAGGGTAGATATTAATTATATACTAGTGGTAATTTTGTAGATGTAATGAGTGTTTTTTTGGAATAAGTTGAAAGAGGTAGGTCAAAGTTGATAATGAGGTCTATTTGGAAATGAGAAATGGTGGTATGTGCTAAATTTGAATTTTTCAAGCATGAGACTAGATCCAGATGAGGGATTAGGTGGCAAGGATCTTCATCAAGGTCCATGGAGGGATGAATCAAGATGATTGGATATATATGGAGGAGATTAGATTATGATCTATGTGACATTATCAGTGGTTTCCATGAGATGTGGTGATGATAGTGGCCCTCATCAAGAGATGGGAGATAACACCTTCTTGCTATTGACAAGAGAGATTACCATCCTCTTAGAAGAATTCGATAAGATTACATGGATGTCTCTATGAGGGAATCCTATTTATCACATTAAGAATGAGAAGAAGGATAAGTATATGAAGCTATTATATGATAAGGATAGAGCCCATGCTAGGTGACATTCAACTAATTTTGGTTATGGGACACTATACTAGAGGTCCCTAGATGAGAGACGGATGATGAAAATGATGATGATGGTAGTATCATATTTTTCTATTGCCTTATTCAAGCAGTGGATACTTTCCATATATATTATTGGGAGTGTTGGTAGAGATGTTGCTAGGTAGGACTGTGTTTGGGTGGACATTAGTCTTAATTATTTAGATTTATAGGGAGCTTTGGGTATTTAGAGCTTATAGACAATATATGATCAATGTTGGGTTCATGGTCCATTGCTGGGAATATGAGCATATTCAAGTGTTGATACCTTTGGGGCTACCATGGGATGGCTATGCATAGTGGACTATAAAGTTGGTTTCCTAAGATGGAGAGGAGATTATGCTTTAAAATGTGTTGGAGGTGGTGTTAGGGACATTGACAAGTTTAGAGATGCCTTAGAGGGTTTGGTTGTAGGTGATGTGGTATATAGGCCATAAGTTTATTGGTGTAGGTGGGCCAAATATAGCTACCACACTATATCTTGATAGATATGGAGGTGGATCTATGGGAAGAGAGAGGGGGAGATGGAGCTTATCACCTTGATCAAGTTTAATGGTAGTTCAACCTCATGTAGGGGATTCTAGCTACTTCTCTAAGGTATAATAGAGAGGATGCAAAGTTTCTAATTATAGAGTTATAGCCATAAGATGTAGTCTTAGATCATGAAGAGATACCAGCTAGAGCATTGATAAATGATTCCATATTTGTTGATGGATATGTAGGATGGTATTAGGCCCTATATGTAGAGGGTTATTTTTGATGGGATGATGGGGGCCAATAGGCCATAGATGTGGATCTAACTAGGAAACCAATATACGGTGGTGGTTAGGATGGACATGCACATGAAACATTGATAGCTACATAGGTTTAGATCATAGGGTTATAGGGATAAGTGGCCACTCTATAGGGCCATATTGTTACTTTACAGGGTTAGGTTGTGACTTTGATAGGAGAGTGAGATCAGGCAGGGACCTCCCTTAGTTTAGTAACTCAAAATAAGGATACATTTAGCTAGAGGGTAGGAGTTGTGGAAACACCAATAGGAGGACCACTTGGGATGATTTTTATGACATGGTATTTAGCTATGGTTGAGGAGTTGAGGTACTATGAGGCAATACTGTTAGAATAATGTCTAGAGAAGTAGAGATGGGGGGATTATAGGGCCAATTTAGCAATTAGGTCGGTTTTGGTCACTCCAAGATAGTGGTCCTCTATAGTCGGTGGAAAGTGAGGTAGTTCAAGAGGACCAACACCTTGTGGTAGTATAGGTGGAGGAGTAGGAGGGGATAGTGGTAATAGTTCCATAGGGGCATGATATTTGATATGATCTGATGTATATGTACATGATTTTGATACCAACTAACAAGTTGATGATGTGAGATATACATGAGAGAGATATTTATACATTAATACATGTATTATTCTAATAACATGATGTATATGATGATGTTGATGATTATATAGATGTGTTTTATATTTCATGATGTGGTTTATGATTATGGATATTCATGTTCATGTTATGGTTCATGTTTTTGTTTATGCTTACACTTTATGAGATGTGGTCTCAATATATTAGGCATGTGATGTTTAGAATATGGTTTATGATGTTTTATTTTTGTTCCTGGATCTGATGTTTATGGATATGTTTTGATGTTCATGATCATTGATTTTATTTATGTAATGGCATTTGATGTGATGATCTTTGATTATGTGATGTGGTGATGATGCTCATGGAGTATCTGGTATGATGATCATGGATTATGTATGTTTTTATGGTTTATGATGTTATATGATGGCACATAAAGATAAAAAACTAAATGTGGGAAAATTGATAAGAACCAATGAGACCTATGAACTAATAAAGAAATGAAAAGATAAGAAAAGAAGCATGATGCCTTTTCATTGATAAGGACAAAATAAAACCTAAAGTTAAATCAGCTTAGGGAGCATAAGAATTTTGAATGCTTCACATTAACATGTTTAGATTGATAAAAATGTGTCTTAATCACATTGTGTCGAATAAGCTCATAATCCCTTGATTTATAGATAGTATAAAGAGGAGGTGGGTAATATGAATAAAAAGGAAATGGGTGATAGGTAGGGTAACCTTATGTGGGTTAGCTTTCCCCTTCTATAAGTTACCTAAGAACCATAATAGACAAGTCCATGTCTTATTCTAGGCATAGACTAATCGATGTGGGAAGTCTACTAGTGATAGAAATAAAAGTTGATTGTAGTTTTCTTGGGATAGCTTGTTCTATTTTTATATAATATCTACTTGTTATTATTGTTTGTTCTGATAGGTTTGTGAAGTTAATTGATGTGGGAATATTTAGATGATATATTTTGATAAATTTGACTTAGACATCCTTCAAGGGAGTGGTCTAAATTAGGATTTGTTTATTTTGGTAGCTATCCTTTAAGGGAGCAGACTATCTTTTAAGCAATTTATAGGATTTTTGGGAAGCTATCCTTTAAGGGATCAAATTTCAATGCTATAAATATGTGACTTGAATTATATTTTGGTATCCTAAATTATTTTTATGTTATTTTTATACATGGATAAGTCTATTAAGGCTTAGAGGTTTACGTTTATGAGGGTAAAACTTTAGGAATAAAGAGGTTACTGGTAGGTGAAATAAATGGTCTAAGTAATAATGACCATTGGATTTCATCTTGTTAGAGATGAAAAGTATCCATAAGAACCATACCATGGGTAGAGCCATGGTACCTATATTGAGGATTAGGATATGACTGTGGCAATTAATCACATGATTCTCTATTATAATTGGTTATCTTCAAAGGAAGAGGGATAGGTGAATGAAGGTGAAAATCTCATAAATCAAGGGATGATATTAAGTTAGGAAAAAAATGAGTTTGATCCTTATTTAAAAGAATAATGGATGTAAATATAAAGAATTTAGAGGCTTAGGTTCTAGTTTACCTTTGAGAGAGGATAAATGATAAGCTCTTAATACATACTTATGGGTTATGATGTAGGGTCTAAGCCAGTTTAAATTAAATTTGACCCTTTTATTTTTCTTGATGTTGGTGACATGTTGATTTTCCTTAAGTATGAGGTCTCCAATATTGAATTCTCATTATTTTATGTTATTATTATAAGTTTTCTTGATTCATTCTTGGTAGAAACTGAGATGGTTAAGTACTACGAGGTGATGTTCATCAAATAGATCAAGTCATGCCACTCATTCTTGATGATAGTCATTATTATAAATAATCTCTTACAAAGATATGTGAAGAGAAGGAATCTATAATTTGTGAGGCAATATTGACTCTTCTCCAAAGATTAGAGAAAAAGGGGTAGTACCTATAGAGGTTTGAATCCTAGTGTGATAAGCCCATAAAATGAAGGGGATGTGAAAGTACCAATATGGACCTAAATCACTAATTTATTTGGTCAACATTTTGTTAATTATTTTGTTAGAGGTTTCTACCTATCCATTTTCCTGTGAATAATAAGGTGAGGAAAAGTTGAACTTGATGCCAAATGCATTGCAGAGACATTGGACTTTCTTGTTCTTAAAATATTTACTATTATCAATGATGATCATATGAGCAACATTGAAATGATAGATGATATGATGGTTGATAAAATCAACAATTTTATCAGCCTCGTTTGATATGAGAGGAATGGCTTCCACCCATTTGGTGAAATATTTAGTGTTGGTAATAATGGATTGGTGACATTGTGATGAATGAGGGTTAATTTCCCCAATAAGATGTAGGCCCAATTATGAGAAAGGCCAAAATTAATTGGATACTTGGAGGCCATGGGCTGGTGCATGGTGTAAATTAGCATGTTGTTGACACTTCACACACTTCTTTACATAATCACAATAGTCTTGGTTAAGGTTAGGCTAATAGTATCCAAAGTGGAGGATGTATTTAGTGATAGCTAAACCACTAAAGTGTCCCCAAAAAATTATGTCATGTGTTTTCTTGATGGCATGGGAGGATTCATGACTACAAAGATAATAGAGAAGGAGGCCATCAAATCCATGTTTGTAAAGGATTTCCATTATTATGATGTAATGAGAGGCACTCTAAATAAAGGCTCTCTGGACATTCCTAGTGAGGTTGGGAGGAACAATACTGAGGTTGAGGTAATCAAAAGTTTGTTCATACCATATGTCTAATGGATATTGATATACATTAAAAATGGTAGGAAAGTCAAAATGGATATAGGATGGGGTAATAAAAGGATGGATAGTAATAAAGATTTTATAGTTTAAAGGTTGAGATGGGATTTGGAAAGCAGGGGAAGCCATTGTATCTATGAAGTTATTGGTAGATTGTGGAACTGATTAGATAAGGTAATGATCAAATGATGATAAGAGTACATCAATGAGTGTTTTTTACTTTAGTAGGAAATAATTATTACAATTGTAAGATCCATTCACCTAGTTGACTATAGGTTAGGAATCACCAAAGACACTAATTCTCTTGACTCCCAAGGCTAGAGCAGTTTGGAGACTTATGACTAGGGCTTCACACTCAGCCACATTATTGGTACATTCAAAGTCAATTTTAAAGGAAAGGGGAAGAGATTCACCATTGACGGAAATGAGAATAAATATGGAACCCCCACCATGCTAGAATTTAGATTCATCAAATAATATGGTCATTTGGTAGGTGGGAACTTCTTGAAAAAGAGTCACAATGGACTCATCTAGAAATGTAAGAGGAATAGGTTGGTATTTGGTAGAGGATATTTGACCAATTTATTAGTAATCACTTGACCTTTAATTAACTTCTACTGAAGGAAATCAAAATCAAACTTAGCTAGGAACATGAGCCACTTAGCAATACATTAGTTTTGGTATGGTTTGGAGTGCATGTACTTGAGTGGGTTAGTGTTAGTAATGACATAATTTATATGATTAAGAAGGCAATGCAATTTTTTTGAATCCATAAAGATGAGGGTGAGGAAAATTTTCTCGGGATAAGAGTACCAAGTCTCATACTCTCTAAGTGTTTAACTTATGTAGTAGACAAGTTACACTTTATTTTCAGCATCATGGTGAGTGAGCATTACCCATAGAGAATGGTTAGTGGTGGAGATTTCAAGGTAAAAGGGTTGATCCTATTTATGAGGGGTAAAAATAGGTAGAGAAAGAAATTATTATTTGAGTGAATCAAAATATTTTTGCTAGTCTTCAATCCACTTAAAATATGTGTCTTTCTTAAGGAGATGGTGAAAAGGTTGACAGCTATCCAATAATTGAGAGATGAAATTTCATATCAATTAGAGATTTCCATACAAGATTTGGAGTTAATTAAGGTGGTTTGGAGGTGGAATTTACAAAATTTATATTAATTTGTTAGGGTCTACCTTGATTCCTTAAAGGGAGATAATGAAACCAAGGATCTTTCCCAAAAAAACCCAAAAATATATTTCTTTGGGTTAATTCTACAATGGAAGTGGATAAATAATTTGATGATGATTTTAAGAAAATATATATGATCCTTACAATATTTTGATTTCCAAAGGAGATCATACATATAGTACTCAATGATTTTATGGATGAGATCATGGAAGATGAAGGTCATCACATGCTGGTAGGTGGTACTAGTGTTCTTTAAACTAAAGGGCATGAATCTATAGTATAAGGTTCCCCATGGGGTGATAAAATAGTTTTTATGTTGATATTTTGGGTCAATCAATATTTTATTATATCTTTAGAAACCATCCATGAGAGATAAAATCTCATAGCCAGCTATAAGATCAACAAGTTGGTCAATGCTAGGCAAAGAGAAGTCATCCTTTGGATAAGCAAGGTTGAGGTCATGAAAGTTGATACAAAATAAAAGTATCCATATGCTTTTGGTAATGAGAATGATGTTAGAAACCAAATGGGGATAATCAATGGATTATATTAAATCAATAGATAAGAGGTATTGAAGTTACTATTTGACTAGAAGCATGATATGAGGGTGCATCTTGTAAATGTTTTGCCAAACAAGTTTAGCATTAGGATGGGTGATGATGTTTTGGAGAGAAATGAAAGGGTTAATTTTGGGCATATCTTAATAATACCAAGTAAATTTTATGCTTCAGTTATGAAGGAAGGAAGGAAGGGTAATCCTATTGTTCTAGAAAATTTAAAGATTGTCTGATCTTGATGATGTGAGGGATATCTTGAGTACTCAAGTTGACATCAATGGTAGATTAATTCAACATGGTTTGGTTTTTATTGAGAAGGTATTTATGGATAGAATAATCCCCTATACTTACGTAGGTGAGAATAGAATCATCTTCTTGATGTTGAATGGTGTTGATGGTAGGAGAATCATTTTCTACCATTTTAAGATGGATGAGAGGAAAATTTCTAGTTTGGCCATCCTTTTGATAGGTCAGGGGGGAAAACTAATGGTATTGATAAAATAAGTTATATGTTATGATATAAAAATACTAAAAATTAAAGGGAGATGGGGTTGGTGAGGATGGGACATCCTTGTTGATGGTGGTGATGGGTTTTGGTGAGGTGGGTTCTTTTTGTGGTACAAACACAAGGATGAGTAACTCATGAGGTTTTAGGGTTTTTATTATGGGTAACTCATGAGGCCTCTATTCATAAAATCTAAGGAAAAAACCCTTCCAAGCACACCTATCAAGGTAATATTTGGAAAATGTATGTTTCTTTAGATAGGAGAAGTTAGAGGTAATTGGTTAGATATGAGGGGTGGTAGAGGAAGCAAGAATTAGAAGATTGAGTCCCCCATAGATGAAATTAATTCATTGATTGGGTGTTCCAAAAGGGATGATGGTTTTGATGTTAGGTTCATAGATAGGTTCATGGTCAAGGTTACCATATTGTTGAGGAGTGGGGAAGGCATCCAAGGTCAAATTATGATATTCTCCTAGTGAAAGACATTGAAATGATGGTTCTAAGGGGTCCTCTATGGGGATCTATGAATATGGGATGGATGAGATTGTTGAATCTTCATTAATAGTAGGGGTAGAATTTATGGTAGTGGTTTGTGAGGTGGATGGACAAGGAGTAAGAACATCATTAGGTCAATACGTCATATTATAGGATTTAAAGGGACTAGGGTTAGCTAGCATGGTCATGACATGACCTTTGTGATCAAATTTAATGCAATGATTAAAAGTGGAAGGGAAATAAATCATAGAAAATATCCAAGGGCATCTAATTAATATTTTGTATTAAAACTCACCCTCTACAATGTAGAAGAGTTTTGGAATGGTGCAAGGTCCCAAATGAATATGGAGAACAATTGTTCCCAAGGTAGTGGCCATAATATCATTAAAAGAGTGAAGAATTTTTGTAGTTTTAGACATGATGTCTTTTGGAAAATCAAGTTGGTAATAGGCATGGGAGGAGATAATATTGATATTATCCCCTCCATCAATCATCACCCTTTTGATGTAGGTTTATTTGATGTATTCCCTGATGAAAAGGGAAGGATCAAGATCCTTAGAATACATAGAAGGTATTTTTAAATCATTATAGGTGACCAGGGTGGAAATTTGAAGGGCTCTAAAAAATAATGAAAAGGTTTGAGGATATTTGGTTTGAATGTCCATGGATTTTAGAATCTCTATAAAAAAAATTTATGATGAGGTGAGGTGTTGATTAATTCATATAAGCTCATCTTCATCGATGTTTGGTGAAGTTGTTTCAACACTACACACTAAATGGATTTGGAAGGGTTAGAAGGAGAGGCACCCAAAATGGATACTTTGTTGAAGGTTAAGTTTAAGGTGCTTGGTTTCCACTAGAAGGTTGAGGGGTAGAAGGGTAGGCCCATGGTATGGATACTTTTTCTTTTCCCTTATCTTTTTATTGGGCCCTTGAATAGGTAAACATATAGATAACATGGATAAGAGGGAGTGTTGGTTTGGATTGTTGCTTCAATTACTCCTCACTCTTATGTGATATTGGGGGAGTAGTTAAGTGTTATATGGTTTGGGTTGGTAGTTGTGTTGGTAAGTGCTCAAATTAGGTTCATCTGATAACAGATCCTCCTCACCCCATAGGCTAAACACCAGTGTTTGGAGAGATTTATAATTATTAATATCATGTTCTAGTATCTTATGGTATATGAAAAAAAATCATTGAACCATGATGGTTTATGATGTGAAGGATAAATTTTTTTGATGGGTGGTAAGGTTAAGGAGGAGGTTTGCAACAAACTTTGTAAGAAAGTTTAATAGGATTCAAGAAAAGGTGTTGGAGATGATAGGTTTTTGGTTTTAAGAGTGGGAGACTTCTTGGGAGTAGAATTTACAATGAAATTTTTGGGTTGTGGGATGGTTTTGGTGGGTTTCTTAGGTTGGGGTTACTTGGTTGTTTTAGAGGTAGAATATTTAGAGGTGGAAGGTGAAGGTTTGTTGATAGGTGGGAAGGTAGAGGTAGCTAGGTTAGTTAATGATGATGGGTATTTTGTTTTTTTGATGGATTTAGGTGTAGGTATAGTAAAAATATAAGGATCAATATATGAGGAATAGGTAATTGGGATAGTAAAGGGATGGGGTCCTAAAATTTAAGGTAAAAGAGAAGGGTGTTGTATGGGTCTAGTTCAAGATGGTTTAGGTGATTCCAAATTTTTAATAGGTTTAGTAAAATTTTTCTTGGGATTAATTGATGGAGTTAAGTGCAAATTAAAATATGGATGAGCCAATAGTTAGGAATTATTCCTATATTCTTGATGGTTTTGGTCAAAGAGGTATAGGGAGATTTAGAAATTTTAGATTAAATTAGGTTAGAAAATTCCCCTATGGTTTTGGAAGAAGAAGTATCTGAGGATGGGGTTGAGGTAATGATAGGTTTGAGGGTAAATTTAAGTGAGGTTAAATGTCCTTGTTTTTCTTGGTAAGGTATCCCAAGATGTTTCCAAAAGTTATCCCTATCTAAATTGGGCTGAGAAGTAAACTCTATATTTTGGACCAATCTAGAAAAAGGTTTATTGATGGGTTTGATTCCTTTTTTATAGGTTTCAAATATTAAACCCATAGGTTGATGTGAGGGAACAATTTATTCACCTTTATCTTGGGTGGAAGGTTTGATGGTTGAGGAAGATGGTGTTTCAAGGGAAAGAATATAGGAGATGATCTCTTCCTTTGGAGTGGTTTCCAAAGGAGTGGTTGGTTCTATGATAGGTAAGGAGGGTGTGGTTTGTTCAAATAGAAAAAGGGAAGTGGTCACTTCCTTTGGTTGGATGTCTAAATGAAATATTAATGATTCCATCACCTCTAAAAGTAGATTAGTGGAAGTAGTTGAAATAATGGTTGTCTCCTTTGGTATTTATATCAAAGGAGAGGTGGGTAAATCAATGGTCTCTTCAATTGAAAGAGAGGAGGTTCCTTCCTTTGTTTGGTTATCTAAAGGAATAAAGGAATACTCCATCACTTCAATAAGTTGGGTGGAAGAATATGTAGTTTAGGTAATAGTTTCCTTAATGGTAGGTTCACTAATAATGACATTGAATATGTGCACCTCACAAGCATGAGATGATTCCAGTTGGCTATTATCATGGTTGGAGGAAGGTGAATAGTTAGGAAAATGTTTTTTAAAGATGTATAATGATTGATTTGGAGGTGCATTGGGATTATATAATGCAAGTTCACCATTTATAATCATGTTTTGGATAATAGTTTTAAAGTTATTGCACCTACTAACATCATATCTAATAGCATGATGGAAGGTACATAGATCATTTTCATTGTACCATCTAGGTGTGGGATGAGAATCGTTGAATTTTTGGGGTGGTTTGATAGGAATAAGTTTCATGAGATTAGCTTTAAGTATTTTATCTAAAATCAAGGAATATGACTCTCTTATGGGAGTATATTGTCTTGGAGTGGTTCAATTTTGGTTGTGATTTTGTTAGTTTAATGGGTTGGAAGAATTGGTTTGAGTAGGTTGCTTGATAATTGGAGGTGGAGTGGATTTTAGGACAACCATGTTTTTGGTTGCCTTTATCTTGGTGTTGGGATGGTTGGATGGGTTAGTGGTTTTAGTTGAAGAAGGGTCATTAGATTTAAAGCTAGAATTTTTGTTTCTTAGTTTCAATTTTAGTTCATCAATGGCTCCAATTTAAAGTTTATATTCCATGATAAATGCTTTATCAAAGGTTATAAAAGTTTAAACTTGAAGAGTGGGAGAATTATGTTTGGCACAACCTCAAGAAAAAGATTCAATCAATTCAGGCTAGGGTAATGATAAAGAAAGTTGGTTGATGAGACTTCTCCATCTAGCTATGAAACTGGTAATTGATTCATCATCAAATTGACTAATGGAGTAAAGGTTAGGAATGGAAACATTTTTAGATATGTTGACTAAAAATTAATAAAAAGGGATTTGGGCTAGTTGAGAAAAGTAGAAGATAAAGTGCTTGGTGAGATCACTATACCAATCCAAGGCTAGTCTAGATAAGAACATGGGGAAGGTATGAAGGAGAAGAGAATCATCATACACAATCAAATAACAAGAATGACCCAATGCTCTTAAATGTTATTGGGTGTCCTCCTTGCTTTAGAACATGGAAAACTTAGGTAGTTCCCATTGAGGAGGATAAGGTTAGATTGGAATGAATGGGTGAATGGGTTCATTATATAATTGATAATAAGATAAAAGGTTATGAGATCTAGAAATAGATGATTCAAGACTAGACATTTTATCCATCAACATCTTACCTAAATTTGTTTGAGGTTGGGGAGCTCTATAGTTAGGTGGTAGGTTTAGTTGAGGTTGGCTGGTTACAATGTGTAGATAAGAGTTTGAATGTTGAGAAGATGCCACATATTGGTATGTGGTCATTGAACGTTGGGATGATGCCCCATATTGGTATGTGGGCATAAAAGGTTGGGTAGAAGGTGGTATGTACCCTTATAGATCAAGAACATATTGGTAATATGTCATGGGTGTTTGTTGAGGTATTGACAAAGGTTGGTTTGGGAGTATAGTTGAAGTGCTAGGTTGAGGTTGAGTGGTGACCCTTGCGCTAATGGGTGGAAGGGTAAAAGGTATGGAAAGTACCAAATTTTGGAGTGGGGTATAAATTGGTGAATTGGTAGTGATAAGGGGAATGGTGGAAATAGGGGTAGGAGATATCCCCATGGTAGGTGGGGTATGGGTAAAAAGAGGTAAGTTTTCCCCTACATTAGAGGTGTTTGTTGGTGTAGGAGGATTTTGGTTATATGTTGGAATGTTGGATTGAGTTTCGATGGTGGTAGTGAATGGGTTATTACTAGAAGAAGAGGCTTGGGTGATCAAAATTTGGGTATAAGTAACATCAACCATAAGAGAGGGAGGCATACCATAACGTGGATCTATAGGAGGAATAAAAATAGTAGATCTATGGTGAGATGAGGTGTTAAGGTAGTGTTAGAGGGTTGTGGGGTTGTTATCAAGGAATGTGGAAAAATCAACATCACCCTCAACAACTATCTATGGAATGGTAGGAGGGGGAGAATGATGAAGAGGACTCTCAACATCTGAAGTATACTCCATAGAGGAAGAAGAGCAAGAAGAAGGTGGTCCTTGGTTGGTTTGATTTCTCAACTATTATCTAGTAAAGACCATGTGAAAAAATAGGAAAGAAATGATGAAAACTCAAACCTCAAACAAAAATAAATCAAAATAAAATAACTAAAGGAAATCCAAACATACACTAAGAGTGAATTTAAAACTTATGATTCTTTTTTAGATCACTTTTGGCTTATGCCTTAGAAAGTGTAAAGAAGAAATTTGGCTTGTAGATCAAGTACTAAAGAGGAAATCTAAGGTTGTGTTTTGGTGCTCAAAATAAAAATTTGTATTGAAATTTAGTATATGGCTTGGTATTAGGGCCTACCCCCTCACTTCACACACCATAGAGATAAGGGTGTCAGGTGCTTAGCCAAAATATACAAAATTTAGAATTTATACTCAACAAAAGAGTTGACTTGGTTCTCCCCTTGGTAATGACGTCCAAATAGGATTGTCAAGAAAGGGTAAGGTTTATTGCTAGGTGATACAATCCTAGTTGGGCCTTGTCTCAATTTTTTTTTGATGTGTTGATTGATTATGTGGTTTGGATAAGTGTGTGATAACAAGAGTGATACTATGATTAATTAATTTGCATTTAAGTTACTAGATGAACTAAAACAAGAAATCAATCAACATATACAAAGAGCTTATTTTATGCCAAAAGAAATTTCAAAATTTATTCAATGAGAATAGAATAAACGAAGAAAGAAAGGGCACCTAGATGATGTTATGTCCCACTAGACATGATAAAATGCTTCTCTTAATTCATGGTCATTTCTTAATTTGGAAGAAGATGAGAAACTAGTAATAAGGGTGTTATATAAATACTTAGTTGGTGATGCATATATAATCTAAATGAAGTTAGATGACTCCTTTTTATCTAGGAAGGAATAACTAAAAAATAAAAAAGCATAAAAAAGGGGTTGTTAGAAATATAATTAAGGGGATTACCTAGCATGAGCTAGATCTAAGAAGCATATGCTTGCCAGGAGGCTATCAATCCACTGTTGACAATAATCAAGTTTAAAATGCTAAAATTAAAGTACTTACATAAAGTAAATGAAATGTAATACAATAAAGTAGAATGCTTGTTAAATAAAATGACTAAATATAGTAAAAATGGGTCAATACTCATGCTTAGGTAGGTGAAATTAGGTTCAAAAAATTAGAAAAGGGTCTATGAATAGGTAGGAACATAGAAATTTAGGTTTGGATGGGGTTAAGGGGATGAAAATAACTTTATATTATTTTATACCATAGTGACTATTGATAGTTAGGTGAACCATCGGTGGTTGGGTTGATTGTCAGTAGGTGGTTAACCATCAATGGTTAGGGGTGACCATTAGTAGTTATGCTAAATATTGGTAGTTGCCTTTGAATTTTTTAAGGTATTAAAAAAATATTTACATAATAGATGGGTGGTCAGCTAATGGTTCTATTAAGGATATGATGAAAAGTAAATAAGGTCCAAATAGGTCTAAGCATGTTAGGGGAGTTATAAATCCAAAATAATAAAGAACAAGTAGAATATACTTGTATCTTGGTAAATGGCTGATGGTTGAAGGTTAGGGAAATTTCACCAGAGTAATAGTACTTTGGCCTCAAAGGAAAATTTGGCAATGGTTCAGGTCTCTTTTGTTGTTGTTGTTGACTTGTTAAAGGAGGACTAGATGTTGAAGAGATTCAATACCTATGTGCAAGAAGATCTAATAGCTTGAACATGGATCCATTTCACCTCTTACTCCCCTCCTTTTATAGGAAAAGAGAGATGGATGATGAAAGGTTCCATATAGGGTGAGGTTACTGATCATGATGCTTGGAAGTTCATTAGCACTATATAATATGAGCATATCAAATTTTGCCTCATTATCTTACAAATAACTGGTGATGTGTTAAGAAGGTGAGGCCCTAATAATTGATGACCACACTAACCATTGAAGGTTAGTATGACCATCTATGGTAAAGTGTTTGAGGGTAAAAGGGTCAACATAAGTTAAAATGGGTTGGTTAAAAGGTTAATTTAGTAGGTCGATGAGTTAGCTAACTAAGTGGTCAACTAGACTTAAGGTTTGATAGGGGTCTTAAGGTGTTTTGATAACTAGAACTATCATGTATAGTTTTTTAGTGTCTATAGTAAAATGAAATAAAATAATTAGTGTAATATGAGGCATGTGGGTAGTATAGATTGGTTTATAGTCAAATTCTCTCTCTCTCTCTCTCTATATATATATATATATATATATATCTTATTATAGGTACAATCACAAAGAGAGGGGTTAAACCAGTGAGCCCATATATTTTAATTTCAATTCCAATCCTTTTAAAATTTTAAACAATCAATGTATATCAACTTTATCAGGCAAAATTAACAAAAGATCTCATTTATTCAATGCCTACACATGATCAAACATGTAACACATAGTTCTTATGGGAAACTCTCATGAGGAATAAAATCCACTCTCAAGCCTTTAACACATGGACTACTTGTCCTATAATAAATTAAAAAAAAGATACTTGTCAACTCCTTTAGACTAGAAAACCTTGATCAAATCCTCTTGACCAAAGGCCTTTAGTGAAACACATGTTTCATAAGGAACAACAACCCTTAAGTAAGATCAAATAATTTAGACCCTCCTTTGAAGTGAACACCTATACCTTAGATCTTATCTATTCAAATTATAATGATGGATCTTTGATTATCTAAACATTTCACAAACTCTCTCTCTCTCAATCATATATAGGCCTCTTACATATGCATGCCAAAATATCTCTCCTTCAATCAAACTATCCTCATTGCACACTAAAACCTCTTAAAATATACTCAAATTATAATATCACTATTCAAACATTAGAATTATTACCTATAAGTATTACAAATATTCCTAATTCAACTCTTTGCATCAAATCATCAACTATGCACTCTACCTCTCCTTCACTCCATAACTCTCACATACACTTTGCACAAATCTTCGCAAAAGTCTAGAAATAAACCAATAAATTTTGTTTCACCATTTATAAAGATATCATGATTATCAATACGAAAATATTTCTATCATCCGAAACACATGCCTTCACCTTGAAGGCATCTACATGGGTCGAAATTAAGCGCAACTCTCTTTCAAATAAGCTTAAGTCACTTTTAAGTCCTATAAAGACCCATTTATCTCTTTCACACTTCTTTGTGTAAAATAAGAACAATGTAACATTTTAAAAAGCATGTAACCATTATAAATTATGTATAAGTCATCTTTAAGTGATAAAAACCATCACAATATCCTTCTTCTTAAGCACAATTTACTTAAATAACATTTTGTGCACATAGTCACCAAGAATGAATACACAATCAACTTCTAAACCTTTTTTATAGTATATATGATTGATCAAACCTTAATAATTAACATATATTTTTATCATGTATTTATAAACACTACACAATATCTAATTCATTATGAGATATCAAAACACCATCAGAGTGATCTAAAATATCTTTCTCAGGTCACTTGTAGAACATACATGAACACACAATCAACTTTGGACATTTATAAATTTTATAGTACACACTTTTAGACCTTGAAATTTATATTTCCATATGATCCTTAGAGTCTTATACAAATTCACTTTTTACACCATGGTCAAATTCTTCATATATTGAAAGTTATGGCTAAAAAATAAGGCATTATTCTTTCCTTTATTAATTTCAAAGATTTGAATTCAAACATTCACATTGCTCACATATTGTGTCCTCATTTATTTAGATAAATCACACACCATAAATATTTTCATAAATTTGACTCATATTTCACCAATTCCAAATTTTAAACCATGAACATGTTAACCTCATCTCATGTACTCTTGAAATATTGACTCAACGTGTGTCGCCAATCTTTATAGATCAATCATGTATTTATCATGCAACACTCACCATTTCATCTTGATCAGAACCTATATGATAATGACACTTGGAACCATTTCATACATTCTAATCACTTTTACTATTAAACATTTAGTAATTATTACCATCTCACTCAACACACACCATTAAATCAATCTTATATGATCACTCTTGCACCATTAGATCTTCATTTGGTCTTGATATTTAACTCTGTTAGCCAATAAACATTTTGACCTCTTTAAATTTATGAAAACCATAAATATTTATTTTAAAATATACCATTATCCATTATATCTCCATTTATTCTGATATTTAACATCCTGCAAAATAGACTAACTATGGGGACCATTAGAATCTGTCTGTAAGGTCAACTTTACACCTCCATATCTTTTGCTTCACTAAAGTTCATGTTGTGAAATTTTGAATATATGATCTACAAAAATATAAAAATACAATGATGTTTCAATATTATCTTGTAACACTCACACATGTGAGATATAAAGACATTAAAATTATCGGTTAGATTTTTCTCTCACAGAGCCAACTATGTCAAGAACTATGTCTAAAAGGCCAACTTTGAACATGCATATATTTTAAAGTGCTTCATTGCTTGACCTGAAAGTTAGGAAAAAATAAACTAGGAATAAAAATTAACAAATCCATATGATCATGTTCTCCTTAAATTTTCACACTTGTGAGATATTCCACCATCAAAATGCCTACTCAAATTTTTTGACACAATGCAAATTTGGCTAAGTATTGAAAAACACTATCGAACTGCCTTGGAGCCCAACTTTGCTTTAACATATCTTTGAATAAAATTCATTTCATGACTTGAGACTTAGTGAATAGTAACTAGGGACTAATTTTAAAATAACCATATGACCAAATCCCCTTGACTCATCCATACATGGTAATTATGACATCAACAAAATGCATACTTGAATTTTCTACCATTAGACCCAAAATGTCTAGATGAAAATAATGATCAAATAGATAAAATACATACATTAACACAAGCATTAAAATCATATAAAATCTATTATAATACCTATATTGTATTATAAATTAACCATACTCATCCATAAATGTCTCTAACCATTCCAAAACTGAAGATCAACCAAGCTAACTTAAAACACACTATGATAAGCACATTGCACACAATGTCATTGTCACATAGACTAAAAATGCACTTAATCCACTCACCTAGACACCTACATGAAATCACCATGACATAATTGAAAAATATACATAAATATCCCACTTTGTCATTGATGTCAACACCCATTAATATACAACTAACCTTCTTTCTCTTCAAATACTCTCACCATAGGAACTTTCTCCCCCTTTGACACTATGATAATGTGGGCACTAATTGATCCTGAGGATCCAAAAAAAAAAAAATAGGAGAGGAAAACCTTATAAATAAGATAAATTTTTTTCCTTACCTTGATCCTACCTCTTCTTTTCTTGAGAACTTCCTCTTACTCCATGCCCACGCTCTCTTCAACCAATCACTGCAAGTAATGAATAAAGAACACATAATTATGACTAGGTTTGATCAAATCATCATAAAACCTTCTTGACATCTAATATATATATAATATATAACAACATTTCAAATATGATTTAATTATCTCACATATGCTTCCCCTCACATTATGCAAATCTCCTCAAGCCATTCAAGCTATCTAAGTTAGCTCCCCATAGCTCTATGTATATCACCTTATACTTATCAACCATGAAATAAAATCTAATGAAACTCTTAAAGAAACATCTGAGTGGGAATCCCCCTAAGATATATGAGCTATTTCACCTCTTGATAATCTTTATATCTCCATACACCATGAATAACCACCATAAAGGCTTACTAGCCTGCTCTCTCAAGCTATCCCAAGGACCATCAATAGAACTTCATGGCACTCACCAAATAGGAAAACTGCACTAAACCAATCTGAGAACTCATATTGAAATACTGATGCCTTCCTCTTTTAGAGAAATTGAACACAAATCACTCTTCTTCTCACTAAGCTTGTCTAGTATCCTTATAACCCTATCTAGAAATTGTATAGCCCATAAATTTTAGTAGACACACCATCAAGACCTGAAACTTCATATATAGAGCACTATTATATTCCCATTCTATAACACCAATTTGGAAAACCTAGATCAACATTTTTAACCTACTTCCTTCACAAACCAACTTGTCAATTAGGCTTCAATCTTGACAAAAAAATGAACAACTTGAAAACCACAAACCTTTAAATCTATATGAATCTTGATTTGACAACCCATTTTGCAATTCATTTTTCTAGTAGAGCCCAAATATTTTCAAACCATAAAATCACCTAGACAATGCTAGAATAAGCTCAACAAACCTTTCTATGCAAAAATATCATCTTGAAAACTCATAAATCCTACTTTTCCATCTGGGAACTTTTAATTTGACCCTATAGACTACTTACAAAGCACACCATCTAAAAAACACATAACAATACTTGTTTCTCCACTAAAAGGAGTCTCTTAAGAAGTATAGACAGAGACATCCTCTATATCACAATGCTCTAAAACAAATTAAATCTAGGAGTAGACCATATCTCCTCAATAACCACTAGAATCCTCTTATAGATATAGGATTTATTTATCTTGTTCTTATTAATCCTAGTCTAAACTTTGTCAACTAGTTCCTTTTCTATATTACTCTCCTTCACTTGTAAGATAGAATTGACAACACATGAAGTAACTGTGAAATCTTAACATATGTTTTTGTTTGAAGAATAAAACTTGAAAATTTGAATCTCATCAATAGGTACTAAAAATTTATGTTCTTTGAATGATACTTGCTTAGCAATAGCAAGATGTTCACTTGGATCCATACACATCTCAAAACTTGCCTCAACTAGCACCTTTGTCTTCTCCTTCAGCTTGGTCTCTTCATTCTCAACATGAGCAGATAATGAGAGCCCTTAGCACTCTTTAACATATAAATCATTCTCTACCATATCAAATAGATTATTTGGAATTGTAGTCTCATCATGACTTATGCTTACCGCCTTTGGTCTCCATGAGTTAACATGCCACTTACCTTGCATTCTAGGAGCCTCAGTAAACTTATTCTAACTTATAAACCTTTGCTTTCAAAATCTAGCAAGGTGACCTCTTTGTTCATAGTTGTATCAAACCATACTCCTGTATGAAAACTCATATTATCTTACCTTTTTTAGATAAAAACTATGAATGTGTCGAATGTCATGACAACTGAAACAAACTCCCTTTTTTGAAGAAGACTTACCTTACCTTTCATATTTGGATAATGCTTATCAAAGTGACCCTCATTAATATAGTTGAATCACTTAACCTTGCTAAAACCTTTTGACTTATGACCCCCATCATGGTTCCATCAAAATTCATTTCTAGCAGGTCACTTGAATTATCTAGCCCTATGACCAAATTGATTACATGTGTAGCAATAGCCATTGAAACTTGCATACCTCATGGCATTTAGTTATCTGATCTGATTTGTATTCATTTTACCAACACCTTCATTCCTTTTCTAAATATTTATATTCAAAGTCTGATCCACCTTGATCTCATTGACATTCTTCTCAACTTGATAAGAAAATTTGGGCTCTTTATTAAAAACTAGTCCAGATTTTTCACTAGCTGAGTTTTGACTCTTTAGGAGATCATCCAGATCATTAAAATTTTTATAAAACTTGACAAATTATTTCACCTTGATTTTAGACATATATAACTCATCTTTCAAATACATAATCTCAAAATCATACCTTGAGCATTCTTATTCTTTAGCTTTTAGACTTGTAAACATAGATTCCAACTAAGAATGAAGAAACATAACAACACCTTTATGTTCTCTAGAGTATTCA
>JARHVA010005972.1:240000-257500 GCA_037957365.1 Torreya grandis
TCTCTCTCTCTCTCTCTCTCTCTCACACACACACACACACACACACACACACACACACACACACACACACACACACACACACACACACACACACACACACACACACACACACACACACACATACACACACACACACACACATGCACATTTGGATTTAAAAATTAATCTTACTTGCTTTATGTGTTATGATAATATCTTATTATACATAATTTTCTTACAAATATAATAGAGTAAATAGAGAATAGTTGATTTTATTATAATATAAATTAATATCATACAATAAAATTAATGTACACTTATTAAAAATATGAGAACGATGCCTTATTTAATTAACAATTAAAAATATATAAATTTTAATTATAGTGCTTTTATGTGAATTAACAATGCATTTAAACTAGTTTAAAGAAAAATTCCCATTACATTGAGACCTAGGGATTTTAATTGTGTGTGTGTGTGTGTGTGTGTGTGTGTGTGTGTGAGATCATGGAAAACTTGGATGATGTGTGAAACTACAAAAATTAGCCTCCCTCACCTTAAAACTCTAAGTGTGTTTATTTAGGATAAAACACTAAATTTTTTTTGAAAGTGTAATGGATTGAGTTAACCCCAATCATCCATATTGATGATTGGATTCTACCTACATATACGCTAGTCCAAAGATGGAAATACAGCCCAATATAGTTATCACACCTATTTTTTTTTAATTGTGATCCTCTGATATATGAATAAAAATAATGATTTAGATTTTATACTTAAAAATGACTAATTTGACTTGCCTTTGGTATCCTCTAGAATTGACATGTGACAGATCTTAGTGACTAATTCAAACTTTAGGAAGAATAGGGAATATTTTATCAAAGTGAAGTAATACATATATCTATACTAGATAATTAAAAATTACCCTATCAAGTAATGCCTTGATTTGTATATATATGAGCATATGAGTCTATTTGGGTGATTTATCATGCCACTAAATATTGTCTCCAAATATTTCACCTAAAAGAGAGTGTTTAATCCTATTCCATATTTGGGCAACATTGGAACATTTCTAGGCATATGGGTATACCTATAAAGGAAATGAGCCTCTAGATTTAAAGGGGGATAGCCCCCTAAATATATCTCTACAAAAAAACCCCTATATAAACTCACTTGATTTAAAGGAAAATAGTTATAAATTTCTCAATAGGAAACCTACTCTAGGATTGGTGATGTACCAAGATTTTCTTCCACATGAATACCATATTCTAATTCATAACACACAAAAAATGTACAAACCATTCACAACATCTAAGGGGTTCTAACACAAGTATTTTAGTATAGAGGTGAGATGTGTAAAATAACATAAGGTAAATGAAAGGAAAGGGAAAATTTTATACATTTCAAAAATATTTATACACTTAAAGTTATTTAAAACACTTGAACACACTCTATATGACCAATTAGACTAAGAAATTTTGCTCAGGCATGAAGGATAAAAGATAGAAGGATGGAAAATCATCACATACTATCACTATAAATCTCTTACAAACATAAAAAAATTATCTATAAACTTGAAAAAATATATTTTACTAATGTTTAAAGGTATAATATAACATCAATCTAGTAGGGCTTCACCATACACTATGTGGTCATTTTTACACTAGCCCAAGGGATATATTTATAGCAAAAATAAAGTCAAAAAGAGGAATCAATTTTTTAGGAGTCTCCATCTTCAGCTACAACTATCTTTGTAAATGATGCCCATTTGGGTCATTTGATTGATCCATGTCACCTTAAGTGGTTACACAGCTAGTTTGCTCTCTCGAAGATGCTTTCCCAATGGTTGTATTAGTAGAAATAATATATTTTTGAGTTGAGTAATGGCATCAATATGGTTATGCAAATGAGTCCACTTATTGTTAATTTTTCTTAATGCTAACAACTTCTCACCAGCTTGTTGAGGTCTATAATGATGTAGGGAAGAGTCACTTTCATTCTATTGGCCTTAGAGATGAAGATGTCTAAAGCTTATGTATGGCTCCCTAGATTTGTCAACATGTTATCCCTAACTCAACCTTAGTATAATTTTCAAATCTTATAAATCCCCTCAATTGATTGTTCCTTTAATTAGCCATCAAAAAATGACTCAGATCATGAACTGATCAATGGTGAGATGAACCCTTTGATCTACTTTGGTGGATGAAGAACATCAAACCTTAGATATTTGAGTGTTAGAATGAGAACCATTGATCTACCTGGGACCCACTAACTATTTAAACACTAATAACTAGTTCATCACCTTAAAGTTAACATCCATATAATCATCATTCTACTGGGACCATTCATTGGGGGTACTTTCCTCAGACCTTTGCTTCAACATTTTCCCAAACAAATTTCTAAAAATTCTTTTCTCTAAAAGAAATAACTTTTTGGACCCTTTCTTAAAATTTTAAGTGGAATATTGCTTTGATATAAATACCCTTTACGACTTTGAAAAGTGCCCTTTGGAAGGCTCAAATATGCCCTTCAAAAATCTTAAACTGGACACTTTCTCAAGAAAAAACCCTTTGGAATTTTTGTAAGTTTCCCTTAAATATTTTACAAAATACCTTTCAAAAAAATTTAGAGAGCACCAATTCATTTGAAAAAATGTAAGAGCCAATTCTTTTGAAAAGATTATTTCAGACAAAATGTTCAAAACAATTCCTTTAGAAAAATGCAAAGGACCAGTTCTCAAGAAAATACCCTTCAAAAGATTGAAAATGTCCCTTAGTAAGATAAATAAGCCTTTATTTGATTAAAAATTATCCCTTTGGACTTTTTAGAAGTGTCCATTTGAAATAAAAAAGACCCTTTGATAGAATTGAAAATGTCCCTTTGGGAATCTTGAACTGGACACTTTCATGAAAAAAAGACCCTTCAAGAAAGATTGTTTTAGACAAAATGTCCAAAATAATTCCTTCAATTTTTTTTTAAAGTACCCTTCAATTAATTAAATTGTACCAATTATTTGAAAGAACAAACCCTTTGGAAAAGTTACAAAGGACACTTTTATTTCAAAAATCTTGAATATGCCTTTTAGAAATCGTGAAATGTGCCCTTCAGAATTTTTACAAAGGATACTTCCATGAGAAAAGACCCTTCAGAATTTTGTAAGTGACCCTTCAAAAATCTTGAATTGGATCAATTCCTTTAGACTTTTTGTTTTAGACAAAATGTCTGAAACAATTCCTTTGAGACATGGAAAAAAAACCCAAAGCAAAACCTTACCGAAAGAAATAACACTTTCAACAAGATCGAAAAAAGGATTACAAAGGAAATAACATTTGACACTTTTTTGTCGGGATAAAAAAATTAGGAATGCTGCACTTAGCCAAAATGAAAGATGTAGAACTTGGGTGTGAGAATTGGTTAACACTAACATGATATCAATATTTGATGACCTTAACGAAATATTTAATTTTAGAATGTAGTTATTGTTGGGAGAGGTTCAATATCAACAAATGTAGGTTAATATCGACTAATGATACTAACCTAGTCTAATGATAGTGACTTGTGCACATGAATATTGAATTGAACGTCTAATGGTATTTATGTAAGATATTATGAAGGTTAAAAAATAGATAATGTGATTCATATATATGTTTAAATATAGAATGGAAGGGTCATAATCATAAGGGTAGCATGTATGTGAGATAGAATGGTAGGTTAGGACCATATTTTTACATGTAAGTCATGCAGGGTAAATGTATGTAAAAATTTTTAGTTTTAAGTACTTAAAACAAAATTTAGTATCTAAAAATACACCATTTTATTTTAATAATGGATTTTTTAGTGTAAAATTAAAATGTTATACCTGATTGTGTACAACATACTTTTTATTTTGTGGGTAGCTCCAATTATGTAGGTCACTCAAAGGTAAAACCTACAACAAACATATGTAGTTAATGTCCAAAAAATTAAATTTAAATATAAATGTTAAATTTTAAAATTAAAGAACAAGGAAGAATTTAAATCAATATCATACCCATTTTGGAAGTATTTCAACTATAAAATTTCATACTATGTATGTTCATGAACCAATATCATGCATTGTGAAACTAAAAGTGTGTGTGTGTGTGTGTGTGTGTGTGTGTGTGTGTGTGTGTGTGTGTGTGTGTGTGTGTGTATGCACAAATATCAAGCCCCCTGAATAATGTGCCAACTAATACATAATGCTATGCATTATATGCTAACATTGAAAAAATGTTTCTAAATTGTATGTATTTATGAAAACCTATAATTCTAATTCATATAAATTATGTACATATTCCCATGCATATGCGCCTAGTTGTGTATGAATTTGCACACAAGTCTTTGTAAATTAAGTCATAAAACCATCACAAAGTATATTATTTGAGACTTATTGGGAATAGTTTGGTTACTAATTTGTCATTATATTTGTAATCTAAGCATTCTACATCAAATTTTGAAGGTGTTTTATGGATAACATTTAGCTTCTTATAATGTAATCTTAGGAACTAAAAAACCATAGGTAAATGATAAGATAGTCTATTAGGGGATTATGTATTATGAATTAAGGCATGTAAATACATTTAAGGACTAGATATATATGCACCTTACTCTAAATAGAACACCTTAGCATGTAGATCTATGAAAATCTACTCAAGTGAACATATAGTAGGTAGGATAGGTGATGTAAAATGATAGTCATCGTAGGAAGGGTAAATATTCCTTGTGTAAGAAAAGGTATGGAAATATTTTGGAATCCTTGTGTCACCCCCAAATTTGGGTGGATCTTACATATGTCACTAAAGGTGTTAATGTAGGAATAATATAAATAGTATAGATTTGAAAACCTAGAGTTTATGAGATAGCTTGAAAGGATGGGTTGAAATTAATAAAGGGTTATTATTTTTTCTTAATGTTAAAGGTGGGGATTTTTTTAAATAGGGACCCCAAACCCTAGAAAGATTAAAATAAAAAAGAGAATTGAAGGACTAAAAAATTCCCCAAAATAAATATAGGAAAACATAAAGAGTAAAAACTAAAAGACTACCAGAATATATCCCCCAAGTAGTATAACGAACACCAAGAACAAAAATCAACTAGAAAAGAGAAAATAACCTTCTCAATGTCCAAGTTTCCTAAAATATCCTCCTAACACCTTTTCATGCATTTTAAGTTGGATTCAATCTGAAGAATCAAATTTGCCTTCTCTGTGTCTTTAGATAATTCGTTACATTGAATGTGTTTTCCGTTTCCCATATAATAGGTCCTCATATAAAATAATTCCTGCATGTGGGTTCTTAAATTCTCTACATTTTGAATTATTTCATGCATGGCCACCCTACTCTAATTAACCAAATGATTGATCTTCTTTTAATTTTTTTAGTTTCAAAATCTAGGGCACTAACCCTATCTTTGAGCCTTTAAATTTGTAGGTTATGATCATTATCAAAATCTTTTTATATCAATCTATCATTATCTTATTGAAGTATTTTCAATTTTTCTTTGAGTTTAAACAATTCCCTCATTACCTCATTATCAAATTTTTAAATTCTAATTCTTCTTTAATTTTATCAATACTTTACTTACCTTTGAGAGAGTAAACCATGGCATTGATTTTTTCTTTTGGATCATGGGATTGGGTACTTGGTTCTTCCACCTCTTTCTACTTATATCCACCACTCACTTTCCTCTTTCCCTTATAAATTTTATTAGTTGTAGAATAATTTTTCTCCAATTCATACCCCTTCTCTGTATTGATCTCTTATTTACCTTTAACCACATCCTCAACCATGATAGATTTCCTAGTTGAAAGCTATGTTTTGCTAGTGTTTTCAACCTTCTAGCTCGTAGTAGGAGGATACTTAGCATCACTTATTAGTTGGGTCTTAATGCCTAAACCATAAAATTTTGGTGACTTCCTTGTGATAATATGTTCTTTATCCTTAGAATTATTACTTCCTGGATACTTAATCCAAATAATTTGCACTTTCCCATCTTACTCTTTACTTTTGTAGGATTTTGGAAGTTTATGGGTAACTTGATTCATCCCTTTGAAATATTTATGCATGAGGAACTGTGTATTTACCCTTTTCAACCTTTTCAGTGGAGGTTTCCATAAAAATCTGAATATATAAAGGTAAACTCAAGGGTATAATATGCCTAAATTAATTGAGAAAGACAAGCAGAGACCAATAAATAACATTAAACCTACCTTCTAGAGTGATATACTACATGAGATGGAAAACCACATCTCCATATGGTCTCAATAAGGATTCATAATCAAAACTATTATGTAGCACATCTAATGTTTCTCTTTCCATAAGAAAGCTATTTTTCTCCTTCTTGTAATCTCTACCAATTTTATACACTTTGTCACCTCTATATCAAGTCTAGTGACATGAAAGATCAACTAAGAGATATCAATAAATAATCCATTAATGTTTAAAGTTATGTTATCCCAAGAGTAAAAAAATAATGTTGAGACATGCTTATCATGGCCTTCTATTCTCTTGATAAAATCTGTCATTCCCCCTATTTTGAGGATATCCCAAACTTCTTCATTATTTTTAACTTCCTTCGGCATCTTGGGTTTGGTTCTACTAGGGAGCCCCATGGAGAAAAATATGATTTGAATATAGTTCTTCAACCTAAAATAGGGGGTTTTAGGGATCCCCAAATTCAAAATGATAGTTTACCTTGAGTGTCTTTTATTAGCCCACTCAAAGCCATTATTGATGTCCTTCCAATTTTTATGTCTTAAAAAGACACTATCTTATTCCTAACAAATATATAAACTTCTCTCTAGGAACTTTGAAAATGGAAAGTGAAGTAACATTAATAAGTAACATAACAAAACAAATACACTTAACCATAAATTTCAAACAAACTTTATTTTTACAAAAAATAAGAACCCCACATTATTAATCATTTTAAACATTAAATATTAACTTCCACATTAATCATATGGAAAATATCCCAAGGTAAATCTTCTCACATAGTCCAAATAATAAAACCATAAGAGTTAACTCCCTTATTAGTGAACCAATCAGCAACCTTGGTACCTTCATGATAGACGTGTTGAAAGACCATTTCTTACTTATAATATAAAATATAAATAGATGCATCCTCCAGTTATTTAATGTTCAAACTCATTATATTTTTCTTGGAAATATAATTTATTGTATTCATTGAGTCTCCATCAATGATGAGATGTTCAACACCAAATTGTTTATCCAATTTTAAACCCAAAAGGCCATCAAGAGATTCTACCCTATGGTTCATTTTTATCCCCATATCACCAAGATAAACAATTGCAAACCTCCCCTGGTGATCCCTTAAAATACCTCCTCCTCTTGAGGTTCCTAGATTCTCCTTGGAGGCCCCATCATATTTGACTTTTATCCATCCAATAGGTGGAGATTTCCATTTAATCCTCTTTCTTATTTCATGTTTGGGATAAATCTTACCAATATATAAAGAATAAATTTTCCAATTTAAATCTATTTGTTTCTCAAACATTTGCAAAATTTTTCCTTTTCTATTAGACATAAAATTAAAGTGTTCCATAATAGCTTGAAAAATTTTATTATCTAATGTCAAAATTGTGTGTTTTCTATTCCTATTTTTTCTATTTTGTTCCGAATTCCCCAAATGACATGAGGAAACATGAGCTTACATATTTTATTTATTTTTATTTTTCCTAAGATGTAGTAAGCCTATCTTGGTGTGTGGCCTTAGATGCTATGATGAATTTGACTACTCTATCCATGTCTTTAGGATGTTGACTAAGTCTTTTAATAAAATTGAAGAAAGTCTTTAATTTGATCAAGACCTACACCATTAAGTTCATTGAGATCAATTATATCTAGGCCCACATGACTATCTTGACTATTATGTTAATTATAATTATCTTAATTATTATGATCTAATAGATGCATGCCAACATCATCTTCTATTTATACAAATTGATGAATAATTATAACATCAAAATAAGAATGAAAAATCATTGTATCCATTTTAGATAAAGTTAAAGGAAATGGTTATCCTTTATATGGGTCCTACTTAATACAAAACCATTCCTTCAAGGGAAAAAGGAAATAGCCTTCTTATATGACATAGGATAGAATCATGTAAGTATGCATAAGGAGAGGGATAAATATGAAAATATTGATTTCCTTTTGTGTGGGGAAATTAGAAATAATAACTAAAATCATAGGACAAAAAATATGAAATTTGAAAAGGATGGAACCTTAAGGGAGACTTATGATTTAACATGGTTTGAACAATACACAGGTTCATTAATATGTTTTACCCTAATTTGGATTTAGAAACCTTAATAGGATAAAAACTAGCATGTTAATTTAGATAGATAGATATGACATTCAATCTTACATTTTAATGTACAATAGTGAAATAGATCATAATCATTTGACAAGTGGCATGTGATAAATATAATAAATACATTAAAGGATAAGTACTTAGCTTTTTTTTATTGAGTGTTTTCCTATTACTAGTTTCTAATAGTGGAAAATAGACTCAATTAGACATGTGATTCATCTAGATTTAGAGCTATGTTTCTATCTCTATAGGGTCAATTTCCTTATCTTTTGGTTAATATCAACTATCGATTCTAACTTATAACTATTGATAGTGACTTGTGTGGAAAATAATATATATGACCATATAATTAGGATCACTTATCTCTAAAATCTCAATATGTGCAATGATTAAACCTAATGATGCACATAACTCAATAAATTAGTCTAATTCACCTTGAAACCTTAGGTGTGCTTATCAGGGATATAAACCTATAAAACCTAGGAAAGTGTAATGGATTTAGCTGACCACAATCACCATAATTGATGGTTTACAACTACCTACATATACAATATTCAAAAGAGGGAAATCAAGCCACATGCAGTTCTCCCATCTAGTGTTATTTTTAAATTATGATCCTTTGATATATTAATTAAATTAAGGATTTAAATTTTATATTTGATCATGCCTTTTCTAAATGGGCTTTGGTATCTTTCAAACTTGGATACTAACTACTCCTAGTGAATGATTTGAATTTTTTTAAGAATAGGAAAAATTTTCTCAATGTGTAGTAGTATATATATGTGTAATACATAAGTTACAAGTCCCCTATCAAGTGAGGCATTGATTTGTATATATATGAGTCCAATTTGGTAATTTATCATGCCACCAAAAAACTAGGTAGATAGTCTAACCCAGAGGAAAGATTTGATATTAAAAAGTATCCATTGATATCACATATCGATTTCACCCTATGTTTTTACCTTTAAAATCCATAGATTTGAAATCAGTTACAATGATTATTATGTTGTGAGATGTTTTATATTATACTCTATAAATTATGTCATTGATGCATCTTTTTATAGGAAATTAAAACATTATTAATACTATATTTAATTTGTCAAAATAAATATTAATGATAATATTAAATTTTTTAATTATATTAGATTATTATTAAAAAATGATATTCAATATATTATTTATGATAATTAAATATGGGTATAAATGCTAATTGAACACTAGGCTAAAAACATACATTAAAATGCTTATCTAGTATTTATCAAGTGGAGTTAATTATTAATTAGCAATGCACGAAATCTTTTGATGACTTTAATTAAAAAGTGGAAGTTGAGTTACTTTATTCTAACTTGAGAAATCAGGGGTTATCTAATAATTTCTTATGGGACTCCTAGTTAATTATTTTTAATAAACCCTACATATTTGGTTTCAAGTGGCATCCAAAGGATGGAAAATGAGGAAAAAAAGGTATTAAGGAGAGAAAAAGAGAATGATTTGGACACATGAGAATACATGAAAGATTTACAGGAAAAGGGGTTTTGGAAGTAAAAAGGGAAGTTTTATCCACCAACAAGGGGAAAAGTGTACCAAGTAGGTACTATAATTAATTTAATGGTGTATTTTTTTATTGAAAGAATTTTTTATTACAAAGTATTTTAAAATCTATGAGTAAACCTTGAGGAATCCCTATAAAAGCTTTCGAGAATTATATTTTGGTAAACATTGTGAAAACATTTGGGAAATATTATGTTAAGTCTCTCTTTATAAACTAATATTATATCCATAATAATGTAAATTTTATTAACCCAAATTGTTGGAGGCAGTAGTAACCTATAAGTGATAGTTAAATTTAGGAAAATGTCAATAAATAACAAAGCTAAAAATAGTCATGAGGCATTCATGTTGACGACAATCTAAATGATTTATTCTATATTTGAATATATATTTTGTCTTTGAAGTAATTAATAAATCAAAAATAAATAATTTTAAGTGTTATAATTTATAAGACTAAAAATAAGTATATTGCATTGTTTATAAATATATATATTATACAAACAATTCCATGATGTTTCTAATTTTAGGATTTTTAAAAATCTATGCTTTTCATAGAAACGTATCTATTTTTGTTTCCCCACAACATAGACATAAACTAATTAAAATAAGGGTAAATTTATTTTTAAAATATTAGACAAAATTCCTCAAGGAGATGTTGTCTCATGAATTGAAATTATTACCAACTTGTAAAAAATTATGGGTGTAAAGTAGGATTAATCAAGTTTACTAAACTAGTCTACAACACAAATGTTATTTCCATATTAAGTCATTTTCTTTCCTTATATTTTAATTATACCAAAGATACATGTGGTGACATGGACATATGAGCCATTGTAAAAACTAGTCCCTTGGTAGAGGGAAAAAAATCCATGTTCAAACCTTAGCCTTCTTGTACAACAACATTAATGTGTTTCTATATCAAGTTCTATTCTTTTCTTTTCTTTAACTTATCCCATGAGTAGAATTTCCATCATTCCTTAACTCATCCCAAGAGGAACATGCCACCATTATTTTATTTAATTCAACCAAAGGGCAAGACTACCACCATTATTTTATCTCAGTTGTTTCAAATCAAATAGAACTGCATTCCACTCTAGTCAAGGGTTTCAACAAAAATTAGATAGCCCTCTACATTTAGAGTAGATGAAAAATTTAAATTTATCTCCATGCCAAGACGTGAAATATATAATTCATATTTACTAGGGTCACTCTTATTTTAATAGGGAAAATCATTGGCATCAGTTTCCTATGTTTAGCAATTATACCATGGAAGCCATTTTCCTTTCCCACCTAGTAGCAGACCTAATTACATGTATTTTGTCTTTTTTTATTGTTCCTAGAGTTATTATTCAAATATATTATATATATATATATATATATACCCTCTTGTCACTTATATTTTTACTTCTATTGATGGTTCTTAGAGAGGACCTTTGAAATGCTCTGTCAGAGTTGCCTTTTTCTTCATGATTTGCATAATTTGAGCCCAAGCTAGGTCAACTTCCTGAGTTTCACTTTCAAAAATTAGCTTGATCATAATGTGATAATAATAATATGATGGGATGGGAACCCCACATATAGTTGGTTTAAAATATATAAGTTTAAATATAAAATCATTATGAATTGATAAATATATAATGAATATAGATAGATATTAATTATATGGAAAAAATTAAATAATATAATTAAATATTGTATTATATTGATTATTATGTAATCAATAAATTAAATAATGAATATTAAACCTCTATTTGCAAGAAAAAATATATATAGAGAGATTACTATTGAAATATTAAACTTTTACATGAGTGTGTGTGTGTGTGTGTGTGTGTGTGTGTGTGTGTGTGTGTGTGTGTGTGTGTGTGTGTGTGTGTGTACAAAGATTTATTTGATTGTTTATAAATAGTTTTAAAATATTTAAACAATCTTTAAAATATATAAATTTAATACAAGAATGGGTTTTAAAGGAATATTGTATATTGATATAACAATTTGTTATGAATGTATTACCCTTAATAAAATCAATTAGACAATATGAAAAATATTGGATATAGGGGAATTGGTTAAGTTATATTGGTAGCTAGAGTTATGACATAATGGTTTAAGATGATGAAGATATTTGATTTTGTGGTACAAACAAAAATGTTTGTTATTAAAGATTACATAAATTTGATGATATTTGGAAACAAATTTAGTTATGAGTGATTGTCATGAAAGGCTCTTTTCAATAAAATTCACTCAGTTAGTATGAACAATGTTAAAATATATTTTAACTATCAGTTATAGACTAAATTTTATCATACTCAATTGTGTGATATAGTCGAATAGTATTTATTGTTATTGATATTGCCTGCATAATTTTAAGTCCTTTGATACGTACACCCAAATGGTATGGTTATGTAAGGAATTTTGAATCAAGAACCAATGCATACTTAATATATGGATATGTAACCCATGTATGTGTAGATATTATACCTAAGAAGATAATATTAAGATTTTGATTTACTTAGTGATATACAAACTATTTGATACCCTTTCTATATATAGTTAAATCCATACTGTGGTTGTATAGGAGGACACGAGGATGACGTTGGACATCAATAGTCCAAGATTATACATATTTTATGTAAGTGATAGATTTGTAAATAATATTGAGTCTTATTTCTATAATTAAGGAATGTATTTATACATTTTCTTTATATGCATTCATATGAGGAAACTATTGAGTAAACATTTTTAACTTTAGTAGTTTTAGTAGAACTACATCTAGCCCTAATTTTGTGTATGTAGGTGACATCACAGATATGTATGGTAGCGTAGGGAGTGAGCATGGGCATAAGAAACTAACCTTGATACGTATTCCTTAGTATGAAATCTACTATAAATGATAGTGAAATCAAATATAATTTTTGTAGCATAATACTGTTATGCAAACTTGTCAATAAGATCAAGTTTATCACATCTTATAAGGATGAAAACTTGTATGCAGTATATTTTGTGAGGAAGTTAACTATGTAAGTGATTAGACATTTCTAAAATAACATAGTGCATCATGAGGTGTACCTATATTTTATGTTCTCTTCGGATTGTTATTGTTGGTATACTTAGATAGTATAATTCTAACTTGCTTTATTGTTATGGTTGGGTGTAAGATTGTTGTTGGCATTAAGTCAGATACTCAAACATAAAGACCTATGATAGTATGGAAATTACCTAGTTGGTACATAATATATTCATTATGTCTTGACCCATACCTAAATTAATATTTATATCATGGTTGTTAATGTTTAGGTAGAGTGATTAGGAACTATGATAGTATGGGATATCATAAGATACTTTAGCTTAGATGTATATAGTCATGTGGTACACACTATAGCTATATGTTTGGACTCTCACCTAAATTGATTGTTCTAATGATTTTGTTTTTTATTACTTGAGAAATATATTCATTGTAGTTGGTAGGATAACATATACACATGCATATAATCTTGAGAGTATAAATTAATGATCAGTTTGACTATTAAGTACTGTATGACTTGATTTGTCTTGTATACCTATTTGTGTCTATCATGTGATTCTCTATGGGATTAGGGATGTGGATTCCTTCATCATTGCTTATATCTAGGTTTTTATATGAGAATGCTTCGGTAAGAACATAACCCTAGATAGTAAGGTGTTATATTTAAGTGTGTTATTTATTTATGGGATTGTAGACCATAGCTTTAGAAGCTCATCTATGCCTTGATTTGTTTTTTCCTTATTTGGCTTAGAATTATAACCCCTTCAATGGTGATGTCTCAAGGAGGATACCATCACATTTGAATGGAGAACTACATCAGACCCTAATTCTAAGGAGAAAATATGTAGGCTACCAAAGATTATGATGGGGCATCAAGTCTATATCTTTAGGATAGGTTAGGGTAGAGTTAATTGCATAGTAATTCATGTGACTAGTTGAATTTGTACCAGTACTTAGTTTAAGAATTTAGATTTTGATAATGTCCCTTGTGAGGTAGTAAACTTTCTATATCTTAATTTTTATTATTGCTTGCACTTTTGGAATGTTGAAATGTTACTACTTGATGTTGCTAATTTTATGACTGAAAAAAATATCATAGCAATTGTGGTTGAATGAATGTTCAATATTTAGTTTAACAAATATATATGTGTGTGTGTGTGTGTGTCTATATATATATATATATATATATATATATATATATATATATATATATATATATATATATATATGTTTTCTAAGAACAACTAGGAAGATTTTTTCAATTTATAGGAGACGGTCACTGTCAAATAGAGATATTGACCCTAGTCTGATGATAGTAAAATGTGCACATGAGGACTAAACTAAAGGTTTTAGGATGTGTGTATAGGATGGTATGACAATTTTAAATAGATAATGATGTTCTTTTTGGTGTGTAATAATATAATGAAAGGGTCAAACTCATAAGATAGATTTTAGGTTTGATAAAATGGTAGGTTAGGACCATAGTTGTGTGTAGAATTCATGTGCGGTATATTGATGTTAATATTCTCATTGTTAAGTAATTAATACCATATTTTAGTATCTACAAGGGTTACACCTACTTAACCATCTATTATTAGTTAATAACAATGGTAGGGATGGGACACCATAATCCCAACCTAAATAACCACATAATTTGGGGGATGACATAATATGGGATGGCATAATCCCTCTTTGATTATATCTATCCTAGTGTAGGTGGTAGGGAGTGGGGAAATATTACAACCAAACCATGGCCAATGACAAAAAGGGTCAGGTTCCACTCCCCACCCCCAAAACATTCTTTGTAATAATAATAATAATAATAATAATAATAATAATAATAATAATAATAATAATAATAATAATAATAATAGGGATCAACCACATTCATGGCCATGATTTAAGCCCCTATGGTAAACAATTATAGTTTTATCTAGATGTGTGTGTCATACTTTCTCCTCTTAATCTAAGGCATTAAAACCCTCGACCATTATTCATACCTTAAACATATAAGAAGAATACGTGAGAAAATAACAAAAATAATAAATGTGTAAAGAGAATGATAAAATAGAGATGTAATTTTAGGGTTTGAATTTAAGGGTGGAATCTTGATTGATCTAATGGATATGGTCACTTGATTTACTCTTAGAGGAAACCCATTTTTTTTATTTTTTATTATTTGGAAAAAAATATTATTAACCCTCTCAACAATATGAATCTTAATCTAGGAATGACTATCTTATAAAATCCATAATGTCCTAATAAGTTTATAAAAAAACATTTTAATAATAGGAAAATAAAATATAAATATTATGTTTAGGTGATTAACTACTCAAGGAGGCCATCTTGGCTGAATTTTTTGCACCCAAATTCAAAACCCTTGGTTATAGTAAAAGTGATTTTTCCTCTTTGCTAAATAAAATTAATGTGATATATTTAACTCATCAACAACGAATAATTAACAGTTTTTACCACCCTGATTTTAACGTAGAAAACTAGATGGCTTGCTAAACAAAAGTTTTAGTTACAACTCAAACTAGTAAAAGGTATTATGTTAATTTTAATTAGGTCATTAGAAACATTTTGAAATTTGAATAAAATAAATTCCCCATTTTGAAATTTACTAAATAATTAAGTCAAACTACTTCTCAAATGAGTTGGAAATATCAAAATAATGGATAAATAACTGTATTACCATTAACTACTAATAAATTTAGTTGGATTTGGAAATCATTTGTAGAAGCAGTCTATTAAATCTTTTTTATCTCATAAAATTTGATTTCAAACTAATGTAAAGTAAATACTAAAAATTGAAATTTTTGGAAAATGAGAATTGAAACACCTTTTAAATGGCAAAGTAATACTAGTTATCTAATCAAATAATTTTATTATTAGGTATTACAATTAAAATCAGACAGATTTTTAAAAAAATTTAATAATAAATTTTTTTAATATATTTTTTAGATTATTAAAATTATTTCAAAATGTTAAGTTAATTTTTTTTATAATTTAAAAAATATTTTCTAATGCTGAAATCATACTTTTTCATATTACAAGATATGTCTAAGCCATCATAATAATTTATCACTTTTTTGTGAATTAATTTAAGGGTGTATGTGGACCCAATTTATCAACTTATAATTAAAGTGAAAATTATATCATGTTATTTTCATTTGACTTTACATATTGTTAAATGCATAATGTCCTAAATAGAATTGGCTACTAATTTTTTTACACTTCTACTAGTGTAGGAAATGCATTTAAAACCTTAGTAAATTTTAAGGACCTAAAATATAATTTATTTAAATAATATTTTAATTAATTCTTTTTAGGTCTAGGAAGGATAATTTATAGTGGTAGATTTAGAGCATAATATTTTACTCAAACATGTATCACATTGATTCTTTTTAGGATGGGAATTTTAAACAAACTATTTTTACATATGAAATTATGTCTCTTAAATACCCTTTATAGGGTGTAACCATGCATGGACTAGTTGGGGGATATTAAATCTACCCTAAGAGATAATAATAAAAGTGAAGGTTGAGATGTTGAGTGGTGAATGTCAAGTCATTTCACAATAGAAGTAACACATATTTTGGTAATGGGTAAACTACATCCAACCCTGATTTTGCCTATGAAGGTGGTAAGAAGTAGATATGTAGGTAGCTCAAGATGTGAGCATGAGAAATAAACACTAACATTTAGTGAACTTTTCCCTTGTGTGCTAAACATACCTACCTACCTTGATAGCCATATAGGTTGAAATTATAAATGAAATGTGTGGCCCTAATTATTTATCCAAGTATTATCCTAATTCATTGTAATAATTGAGTTTGGATTGGATTTATATGTCACTAAGTAGATAATTATCTTTGTTAAAATTCTCTTCAGAGACAAAGTTACTCCTAATAATTTAATATTAGATGTTTTTAAAACTTTCTAAATGATAAATGACTAAGATATGATTTATTGTTAATCCTAACAACACTAATTTCTATACTATTGTGAGATGGTGATTATATGAAAGCATAATGAACTAGGAAGTGTGAATTACCTTGTATCTCTCTCTCACTAACATGTAAGGATGGAAATAAATTATAAGGTTTAATGTAATATAGATTGTGTTCATGTCTAAAAATTATAGAAGCTCATTTTAGTTATGATAGTTTGCATCCCTTATATTGTCTTATATCTCCAACTCCTTTGATGATGATGTCTTGTGGAGGATACACTTCACTCATTTAATTTTATAAATACATTTGAACCTAATTCTAATAATGAATATGTAGGTTGTCTCAGTTGAGTGCTTCATTGGGTCATATGTTTTATGCTAGGTTAGGATTATCTTATCCAAAATATTTGAGTTAGAATAAGACCCTTTCAAGGATTTATAGTTAAGTATTAAATAAAAAAATTATAAACAAATTTATGTACTAAATAATACTAACCTTACCATTACATATGTTGAGATTATATTTCTTAGAGCTTGTGTTGGTTGTAGTGGAGTTTAACTTTTATTATAATGTGTTATCATGTAACAATGTTATTATTATGATTTTGACTCATAACATGGATTTACTAAATGTTTGAATAAAATAC
>JARHVA010005972.1:262500-337500 GCA_037957365.1 Torreya grandis
TAAGCAAGGAGATTAATATGTTACTCTTAGTTTTTCTAATGTATGCTAAAAAATACTCAAAATTCATGTTTTAACTTCATTTTCATGTATGTTTTCTAGCAACACATAGGTTACACAAAGAATAATGTCAATTATCCAAGACCAATGTAAATTTTACTAGAATGATTTTGATTTATGAAATTTACCATAGTCTCTATGTGAAAATCAAAGAATGATAAAAATGTGATTAATGAGGGTCTTCTTGATTTTTTTTAGTTTTTATTCTATGTATAAGAGCTTTCATATTGTTTATCTGACCATTTACTTGCAATATCTAATGATAATTGTTGGTTTTAATCTCATTTTGTTAATTATCCTCTCTATCAAACAATCTTGTTTTTTTTCAAGAACTGACGTTGATCTTGTCAACCAACATTGCTATCTATGGACTGACATCAATCCCTACATGGATTGAGGTTGATCTCTTTGAGATAGAAAATAGAAAAACTTGAGATTTTATTTAAAATATTATTTTATCACTTGATTTTAGGCTTGTAATTAGCTAAATAATCTAACAAATTGTAGGTCCTAATGTGGAAAAATCAAGGTTTGAATATGATTAAATCTTACACACTTTATTTTTGGTGCTTAAAATAAACTTAGTTGTTTTCGTTCCTTAGTTATTTTTGAAATCTATTTTCCAAAAAATTTAAACAACTAATGATACGGGGATCAAATTTCACAACATACTTTGCTTTGGTACACTAAAATGAACTTTCACATTTAGTTACATACTCCTAAGAATTGTTCATGTTATGCTTATTTGCTAAAATTTATTTTTTTGATAAAAATGAGTGATGCGTGTATGGTCTCCTCCCATCCCTTTTATGTAACTTGGGTGACCAAAAGTGCTCATTATTTTACATTGTAGATTTATTCCAAAATTGTGAAAATAAATTTGCTAAGGCCCTCCCAAAATCTATATGGTTTGGGTTACCCTAAAATAACCATAAAGTCTTTTCACTTGTCTTTATTTTTATGAAAATTGGCTTGTGAGTGGGAGTTCATCACCTCTTCATAGGTTATCTAGGGGAGAATTGACTTGGGAATTCATATCTTGGGATCATTTGAACCCCACTCCATGGTGGGACATATAAATTTAACTAATGAATCACTGAGATGTAGTTTTAGTGGTGAAACTACCTCCAATAGTGACTTTTACCCTCAAAATGTATGATCAGCTTATACATCACACTACATTGAGAAAATGATGGATGTAGTGGTTATGAAAAAGATAATACCTTTTCACAACAAGCTAATTAAAATGGATCCAATTGATGTGATTACATCTGTAGTGTTATCCATACTTGGGGCCATCTAGAAGCAAGTAAAAAATGATAGGTTAGAACAACCCCACTTACCACAAATATACTATTGATTCAAGGAAAGTATTCCAAACTTCCATCTCATAGTTAAACTCTTGAGAGAAGAATGGGCCTAAAAACCATAATTTTCATGTACTTTTACTTTTTGGATTAATTATTAAAATCCTCTTAAGAGTGAGTATATTGACATAATTTGATAGTATTATGTAACCTTGTCAATTTTAAGATTTAGGACGTTATACTTAGGTGTTTTTGTCATTTTATCCTTTCTTGCATGGTCTTGAGTCTAAACCATCTGTTTATGTTACCAAATCAAAACAAGTCTTATTTATACATCACTCCTTTGTTTGAGGAAGTTTTACATCGCTTATTTGGCATTTGCATGTGCCTTAGTCTATTTATAAACCTTTTTTTGTGTTTATCATTTGATTCAAAAGGGTGTCATTATGATACCCAATTCATTTCAAACCTTTTTGCCTTTAAGTCTTGAAACCAAACCATTGATTACATCTGTAGAGTGTGATAATGTCATTACAGTGCTTGAATCATTTCAAAATACTTGTTTTCCTTGTGTCTAAATTCCAATTCAAAACCAAAGTCATGTGTTATTTTAGAGATCTTAAAATAGTGTCGTTGTATTGTCTATTCTTGTCTAGCTTGTTGTTTGTTCAAATAAGTGTAGTTTACTACATTAAGTTTAAAATTAGCCTTGACAATTTCAAATACAAACATTTATTTATTTATGCATATGCCTTATGTAATTTTGACCTAGAATCGATCTTTATCTTTTGATTTGTGCAACTTAGGTTAATTATTTATTGAATTTGAAAACTATTGTTTATGCCTAGATTTGGGAGAAATATCCTATCTTTTATGTACCTAAATTTTCATGCTTTATACAAGTTGGTCAAGTTCATGTCTAAATTCAAATGCCTAATTTATGCCAAAGTGTTTCAAAATTAATAAATTAAATCTCTTACATTTTTGTTTAAAGTCTATATTTTGTGCCTTTTTCAAAAGACCTAGTGCATGCCTATTTTGAGCCTATATTTTGTGCCTTCTCTAAAAGACCTAATTATTTTTGTTTTCTTAGATTAGACTTGTTTAAAAAAATTTGTACTTAAAGTTTGGTATTCCAAATTTCATTCATCCACTTGATATTTATGTGTAATACATTTGACATTAGATTGTTTTATACCAAGTTTTAGAATAGACTGTTTAGAGATATAGATCCATTATTTGACTATGCTAGACCAAGTTTGAACCATTTGTCCTTTGGATTTTTTTTAAGAGTTTGTATAACTCTAATACTTTTCATAAAACATTCATAATTGATTTGAATATGTCTCACTATATTTGTATTGGAACCATGTATAATATAGAATATGATAATATGGTCACATAAGATGACTTTTTTCAAGGACCCTATGGTGATGATGTAGTTTATGAGATGGACCCCTATCCACATTACAATACTAAATCTAGGGAATAAATCCAAGATCCTATAGCCCACTATTTTGTCAACACACATCCATACTCAAAACAAAACCAAGAATAAATAACATAGTACCTATATAATGCACTTTCAATTATAGATCAAGTTCAATAATAATTGTACTACATTATGATCTCATCAATATATTATCCAAATTCATTTGATTCTCACTTGATTTAAAATAAGGAAACAGTTTTAATCAATGACATAGAGGTAGGGGCTAATTTTCCAATAGATTTCCACCATGACAACTTGCCTAGTCTAGTTTGAGTACCTTCAACTCTACCTTATATCTAAACAATTAAATAAGCCTCTTCCAAAAGTACTCAAGTGCTCATTTCAATGACATACCAAGACCCAAGTATTATTTTCATAGTAAAAGGCCTCATGGAAGACCATTTTATCGAAATGTAGATAGCATATCATACCTATTTGAACTTAGCACATAATTTCACTAACATAACCATGTCAAATTCTACACTTATCAAGTTAGCTCCTTCAAAATGAGTCTTAATCAAATTAACATCCCAATAAAGTTTAGGTATATAACTATTTGTGAAAATAAATTAAGTTGGAGACATGTTAAATGCCCTAATAATTGAATAAGTGTATACTAATTTTACATAGACAAATGTGCCAAACATAGTGGATAACATGCAAGTGTCATCTAATCCAAGCCAAAATGGTTTAAATACACAAATAACTAGTCCAAAACAAGTTCCTTTAGTAAAAATCATGAGTGGTTTGCAACAATAGGGGTAAATAACTTCTACCTCCCAACCAGGACAAGCTACCTCTAGTCCTTAACTAGCTACATATTCAAGCATGCAATCACAAGGATTAATTATTTAAAATATAACTAGTGTCATGACTCAATAAAAGATGATGATTGTTATTCCACTAAAATAGGTGATGACTAAAATTTCATAATAATAAGTACAATCTAGTATACCAATGTAACAAAGGCAAAATATTTTTCCACCTCAATAGGGGACAACCAATATTCTACCTCATCAAGTAGTGACTAATACACCTCAACAATCATAGACAAACATGCCTTCATAATAAAAAAATGTTTTCTAATCAAGAACGTATGTTTATTTGTCAATGAAAAATTTGAACCTCCAACAAGTGTCTACTTCCCAATAAGTGTTCACATAGATAGTAAGTTCTACTATTCCACAAATACCAATCAGGAAATAATTGCCTTTTATTCCAAACATGACACAAATTCAATGATAGGGACTTGTTTCAAAATAAGTTCCCTTTATTTATCCATGTTTGAGTATTCAAAATCAATGTTTTATTCAACTAGAGTAGGAAAATTACTTCACTTAAAGCTATATCTTTCCATTCTAGCCATAATTCCCCTAAAACTAGGCATATATATCAAATCCAAACCAAAATATCACACCTCAACATGTGAAATTCAAAAAATCACATTCTAATATATGAATGCATATTCTTGGCAAATTCCCTAACTAAACCAACATTACAAAGCAAACCATGCCTCCATTATACCTTGGTCAAAGTAATCCACTTTTGAACACCTAGCCTCCACCTCCAGATGATGTTCCATCCAATTTCTTGGCATAAAAATTGTATCAAATGAAAGATGAAATTGCTACCATCCAAGTCAATAAATAGACCAAGAATTTTAAGTTGGATGATGTGTGTTCCTACCCATTCAACATGGAATATATGTAGATACCATTTCCTCCATGGTACAAACCATCAAAGTTTGACAAATATAAGGGTAAAAGAGACCTTAAGGCCCATTTAACTAAATTATTTATTGCTTTGTATCTTGTGGATTATATTGATATATAATTCCTACTTTTATTTGCTCAGATTCTAATAAGATAGGCCTTAAAATGGTTTTTGAAATTATCCAAAAACTTAATATCTAATTTTGATGACCTTTCAAATACATTTGTGCAACATTTCTATAATCTTGATCCAAGTAGAAGGCTAGTGAAAAATTTTCAAGTTATCTAAAATGAAGGAAACCACTTGCCAACCATTTCACCCATAGTTTACCAAACAAAAAAATTAGCCATTGTGTTTACCAAACAATTGTATGAGATATCTTACCATCTAGATCTATAATGTGCACACACTTTTAAGGAGATTATTGACAAAGGTTTATTGATAAAAAAAGGCTCTTATTAATAAATGAATTATTAAACTTACCTCATCTAACCATGATTAGAATGAAAACCAAGGAAATGGCCAAAATTAGAACCAAAACCAAGTCCAAGCACAAGCCTCTACACCATCCTAGGCTAGTAATTATGAAAATTTTAAGTAGATTATCCACAAAAAGAATGTTTTTAAAATTTATTAAGTAACTCAAAACATGTCAAAATAGTGCAAAAACCTTCTAATCATCCTATACCATAAATAGAAATTAATCCTCACCAATAACCTAATAAAAAAATGCAACCTTCATAGCAGCCTAGACTAGCTCAACAAATAAAACCTTTATCTTTGTAAACCCCTCTTCCAAGGAGAAATGTGTATACTCATCGCATCTTTAGTGACTTTGGATATTCCATTAAACTCATGTTTTCCAAGATAGTCATTTTTAATCTAATTAGTTCACTGATTCCAAAACACTATCCTTATGGCATTCTTTATCCAGATTGGTATAGACACAATGAGTTTTGTGATTACCATTAGGTTAATGTATGTAATCTATGGCATTGTGTGTAGATCAAACATCTCATTAAAAATATGTTGTAAAATAGGGATATACCATTGGATAATAGAGCTTATACATCTAATCAAAATTTGGGTATTTATCAAAACCCTTTTCCAGAACATAATAATAATACCAACCAAAAACAACAAAGGCCAGATCAATAATAATATAATCAATTTTAGTATAAATAACAATAATAAATTCAATAAAATGGATGAAACCAAGGACAAAATGATTCCAATACCTAATAGACTTACCATGCAATTTTACATGAATACAACAAAGTTTTAGGTCATCTTATGGGAGGTTGCATTTACACCATTACCATCAATCCAAGACCAAGTGTTAACTAAATAAGGTTTTGCTAATCAATTATAATCAACCAACCTATGCGAGTGATCCTTGATTGACTTGGGACTATATAGAGGCATACTAGCATGTAGAGATTATTACTTTTGGAGCTTATATTTATAACTTTCCATCTCCTCATAACCGCACACAAGTACATCATCAACCAAGATTTATCCTATGTATCCCCCATATACCATCATTTTTTAACAACAATGGCCCTATATCTAATCTCTATTATGCAATCATAACTAAGTGGTCAAATATTACCATTCCAATCCCACAACCATCAACCACCAAACCCATCCAACCCATAATTATGTCTAGGAACAAGCCATATACCAATGTGTTAGAAAATATGTTTGATATTATTTAACATATTTAGAAGACACCCACACAAATTTATATATTGGATTTGTTATGTACATCTACCATTCACAAGAACAACTTAACAGAGTTCCTAGGCTAATCATAATTTTTAAATGACATAAGCCCTAACAAATTTCAAGATTTGGTTAGACATCTAGCTGAAGACCAATAATTAACCTTTAACTAGAGTGATATGTAATCCCTTGGCTTTTTCCATAAAAGTATATTGTACATTAAAGTTGTCATAATGCAACAAAAAATGAAGCATGTCCTCATAGACAATGGATTGGGACTAAATATTGTGTCTCTAAATCTCATCAAGCATCTTAGATACACAATAGCTAATTTCCATCCAAAAAAGATTATAATCAAGGCCTAAAATAATAAGTAGTGAGAATCAAAAGGCACCATCAGCTTGTCAATTATCATTGTGCCTTTAACCCATGATACATTATGCCATGTGTTAGACCTGAACCTATATTATAATTTACTCTTGGGTAGACCTTGGATACATGAGATATATGTAATCCATTTAACATTGCACCAATGTTTCAATTTATTTCATTCTGGCATGGAGGTCACCATTCATGGATATTTACAACCCTATGAAAATTGTAAGCATTTGGAAGCCAAATAGGAAATGTATAACTACCACTTTCACCTAGATCTAGTGCCCAAAAAGGACAAGGGGAAATAAATACTTGTTGATTTTCCATAGGCTAATTACATAGATCCATATTCCTTTGATTCATCTTCCCATATGTCACCTCTTTAAATGTATAATCATTTTACCATCATGACTAATGGCCTAGGAAAATATTTAACCCATGATACATTTTATATTTCCAGGCTTCCATAAAACCCCAAGTCTTATGAATGACCTAAAGCGAAGCTACCTTGCATGGAATGGCAATAAAAGGGAAAGGGAAAAATGCATAATCCATATCCTATCATTTTCACACCAACCATTTGCCAAGAATAGGACCCACTTATAAATGATGAATCATGGTTATACAATGACAAACAGATCAATTGTTACAAAAATTCTAGATACCCAATTCCTAACGAGATCATGGAGAATCATGCCTATCAAAGAGGAGGCCTCAAGCCAAATTAATAGGGTACACTTGAGCCAATCTCTATCACTCAGTATAAATGAACCTATGGTCTTAGATTAAAACTACTTGGGGGTGACTCCACATATCTTATTCATGCTTCAATTCCAACAACTAGTGATGATGATGCTAACAATGAAGCAGAGTCCTATCATATCCTTTACAAATTCCTAGCTTCTAATGCCAACAACTAGTGATGATGATGCTGATAGAAAAGTAGATTATGATCATAGACTTTATAAATACCTAACCAATACAAATATATTTGACACCCATTTCATTCATATCCTTAGAATAATTAATTAACATAATCTGCTTCCTCTATATCACCCTCAAATTATAACCTACGACCAATAAAAATCCCTAGTTCCTGTAAATAAGTTTGTGAATGATGAGGCCTTTTGTAATTTTCTAGGCCTAAGAGACAATGTTATATTAGGAGACCATAAACAAGGGTTCTCAATCAAACTATATCTTCCAGCCTATTTTAGAGAATGGGTGAATACCCTTAGCCAAAATCAAATAAATAAAACATTGAGGTCCCAAATTGAAAACCTCTTTGAGGTGCTTTTGGACTAGGTTAAAAGTATAGAAAAAGGCCAATCTTTTGGTGAAAAAATTTTTTAGGTACCCTTAAATGGGATTGTTCACCTTTCCTCAAACATAGATCAAGAGACCACCAACATTAAACTTGCATGTGGGTCTGATTTTAGTTCTAAATAGTAACATGCCTTTGATCAAATCATTTAAGAGTTTTAATAGTTTTTTTAACATAGCCATACTTACCATTGGGATATTATAATTCATCTTACCTAAGGGAACTTAAAGAGCCAGTCAAAAGAGAGGACTTTGACATTGTAAGCCAATTCAAATCATTACCAACCATCTTAGAAGATGGTTAAACTCTCCTTATCAAAGACACTAAAAAATTCAACATCAAGACTTTAGATAACCTAAAATTGATCAAATTATGTGCATCCCTCACTGAGGAGGAATGTGACATGTTTACAACCCTTTTGAGGGAATTTGTTGACATATTTTATTGGGTATACACTAACTTGCTAGGTTTGAACCCTGCCTTAGTTTTACACTACCTTATATTACATCTTAATGCCAAACCCATGAGGTAGAAGATACAAAAAATTCATCCTCACATTGTTTTATTAGTAAAGAAATAATTTGAAAAACTCTTAGAATCAAAATGTATCCAATCTATTGACTATTCAAAGTAGATCTTGAATGTTGTGCCAATAAGTAAGAAGATAGAAGGAATCAGAATATACACTAGTTTTAGAGATATAAAAAAGGCCTACCCCAAGGAAAAATTTATTATGCCAAACATTAACATGATAGTTTAATTCATAGTCAAGTACAAAATGTTATTACTGATGGATGAATTTTTAGGATACAACTAGATCAATATTGCACTAGAAGACCAACATAAAACAACATTCACCACTCCATGGGGAATTTTTTCTTATCAGTTTATGCCATTTGGTCTCAAAACACTGGGCCCACATACAAAATATCCATGACCATCATATTTCATGATATGATGCATGACATTGTTGAAGACTACGTTGATGACATATTGGGAAAATCAAAGACCAAGGCCAATCATGTAAAAACACTATGAATAATATTTGAGCAACTACTTGAATATAAGGTTAGACTCAATCCTAAAAAGTATGTTTTTAGATTTACTTTAAGAAAATTTCTTGGCTTCATTGTGTCTCATATAGGCATTGAAGTCAATCTAGATATAGTACCAACCATTACTAATATTCCACCACCTTCCAATTTGAGGTAGTTTTATAGTTTAAAGGGCAATATTTAGTCTATCAGATGCTTTATTTCTTAGTTGGATGACAAATTACATATATTTACACACTTATTTAAGAAGGGTGTCACATTCCATTAGGATGAAAAATTAAACAAATCCTTCTGGCACTTGAAAGACTATCTTATAAATCTACCTATTTTTCACCACCAATGCTAGGGAATCCATTCTTACTATACCTATCAATCATAGAAAAATCCTTGGGGAAAATTATCACTTAGCATGATGACAATGGAAAATAACATTATGTGTATCATCTAAGACATATAATAGTTGTGTGTGAACATAATTATACACCCATTAGAAAACATGTTTAGCTATGGTCTTTTTTGCTAAGAAATTATGACATTACATGTTAAGCAAGAAGACCATAGTTATTTCAAAAATAGATCTACTCAAGTACCTACTATCCAATATATATTTACAAGGTCTAATGGCTAAATTTATCATGCTTCTCAATAATTTTGAGATAGAATAAGTCAACCAGAAGGACATAAAGGGCCAAGTACTTGTAGATCAACTTATTAAAGTAACCCTTATAGGTACATAACTGTTAACTTTTCATTTTCCAAATGAGTCCATTATGACCATCATTAAAACACCTCTTAAGGGTAAGAACTAGAAATTAAATTATAATGGATCATTCACAACACATGGATTAAGGGTAGGCTTATTATTTATTACACTATAGGGGGATCTTATCCTTAAATCATTTTGTATCAGCATTCCTTGTACTAAAAACATTGATAAATATAAAGAACTTGTTACAACTCTTTATCAAGTATAAAAATGGAATATTTAACATCTAAAGGTTTATGGTGGTTCTTAGTTAATAATCAATCAAGGTACAAACCACTTTCAAACCAAGGATGACAAATATAGTAACATATAAGTCCATGATTGATACTCTCAAATATTAAATTATTGATGTACAATTTGAACACATGCCAAGGGAAAATAGCATAAAAATGGATGCCATGGAAACCATTGGCTCTTTGATCTATCATATAGACAAGGGAAAAGAATATCAATTCTTCATTGAAAATATTGTAGCACCTACTCATGAAACTTCAACCATCATAATGATTTGTGATATTATTTGTCCCAGTTCTATATGGTATTCAAACCATTTTACCTACCTTCATGACCACATTATACCACCTAAACTATCACACAGAAAATAAAAATTGTTTACCCATCAAGCATCATGATATACCTTATTTAGATCAACCCTTTATCACCGTAACTTTGATGGAACTCTACATTATTATTTAACTTAGATAGAATCAACATTAGCATTTTGAGTAGTTAATGAAGGAAAATGTGCATCCCACATAAGTTAGGTCATCTTATCCAAAAATATCCTATGTACTAGGTATTATTATCCAACAATGGATGCATATGTAACTACATATGTAAAAAGGTGTGACAAATGTTAAAGGTATGACAATCTGATTCATGCCTCATCTAAGAATATAAAACTAATGATTACACCATGGTTATTTTTAACATGGGGACTTGATCTCATTGGGAATATTAACCCAATACCATCTGATGTCCATAAACACATCCTTACCTCTACCAAATATTTAACTATGTGGGTCGAAGCTATACTCCTCACTTACGTAACTGGAAAACAAATTTCTAAGTTCATCTTTAACCATCTCATTTGCCAATATGGTATCCCATCTAACATTGTATCTGATAATGGAATTTTTTTTAAGAATAAGGATGTCAAATCACTATGTGCTAAGTACAACATTACACAACATTTTTCTACCACATATTACCCTTAAGGTAATGACCAAGAAGAATCATCCAACAAAACCATTATTAAAATATTTAAAAAGATTATTAATGATGTTGTACATGAATAGAACCTCTAAATATTCCTCACCCTCTAGGCATACCACACTAGTTACTATATCCTAATAGGAGCCACTCCATATTCCTTAGTTTATGGGACTAAGGCCATTCTTCCCATTGATGTTGAGTTACCCTCTCTAAGCATCTCACTGAAGCATGTCATTGATGATGAAGATTTTTAAGTATCTCACCTACAAGAACTAGAATTATTTGATGATAAATGCATGGCCACTATTAATAGCCTTCAAACATACCAAAACTAACTTTGGGGACACTACAATTGGTGGGTCCAATACAGAGAGTTTGAGCTTAGTGATATTATCCTCAAATAAAACTAGCATAATACCAAAACTAAGAACAAACACAAGGGAAAGTTCAAACCCAACTAGATAGTCCCCTATATCATTATTTCAAATTATGGCTCTAGGGTACACATGCTCATTACACTAGATAGAGATGAACTAGATAAGTTAATGAACATTATACACCTCAAGCGTTACTTCACTTAAGAGACTTGAAATATTGTCTATGAGGAACATTTCCATTGAACCATAATATCAGAATTATTCTTTGTACCATATCTTTATACCATGAATTACCTTTTTACCAAAGTTGTTTTAATCCTCCCTACCCAAACCCTTTGACCTTGGTTCCATTCCATTGGTTGTTCGGGAACCTTTAGTGAGGGGATACGGATCAAGTTTCAGTAGTTGATTCCATATTGTCAAAATATGTATTTTGCACTAGTATGATAGTGGTTTAGAAATTTCATCCTTCATTCCCCATTTCATTCCATTAAATTACTATTGGTTATAACCACCTTTGGGTAAATTAGAGCACCACCATTGTGCTACTAATTATAACCATCAATGGGAAAATTAGTATCATTGTCCTATACCATTATGTCTCAATTATAACTTCCTATGGGAAAATTAAGAATAACACCTTTTCTCATGACTTGAAGTACCACCTTGTCATTCCTATGATGTACCATGCCATTTGTTTACTTTGCCTAGTTTATGAGTTTGTTTCTACCTAGTTAGATTCCCTCACTATATGGTAGAACTAAATTGACTTTAAGTCCCATTCTAGGTCTATGTAGGCAGTGCTTAATTCACAATGAGGTCAACTTAGTCACATAATTTTATGATCAATTTCAAGTTTAAATTATCTCCCCATTTTATGATCTTGGACCTTTTAGTATCTCTTAATCCTCGCTTGAGTTGAGATGCTCCAAAAAATCCAAAAAACATTCAAAATAGATCTATAAAATCCTAAAAAATGACCACTTATTTGCCTTAAGGATAATGGAATGCTTATGTATTTTAAAATAAATCACTTTTCATTTAGTTTTCCCATCCTTATTGGCCCAATATCCCATGCTCTCACTATTTTATGAGCCCATTCCCATATTCCTCTATAACACAATCACATTTTTTTTTATCATCATTTTTATTCTATCCCATATCTTGGGAGAACTATATTTGTCCTAAATTTTATGTTAGACCTTACATCTATATATTTACATAGGTAACATCCACTTAGTGTATTTGGAGTCAGCTCAGCAACCCCCTTCATTTTCTTTTATTCCCCCATTTTGGTTGTTTATTTCATTGTTTCTTATAACCTAGGAGTAATGTTCATCATCTTGTTTATTTTTTGTTTGTACTAACATTATACTTAACAATTATTTATTTTTGTTTCATTTTATTCTCTTTTCTTTATTTTATTCTTTCTTTTCTTAGTGTTTTATTTTTTTGATTGCTTGTTTACCTATTTATTTTCTTTATTGTTGTGCCTTAAATTAGTCTAGGTACATTCATTGGGTGATTCCTTACACATTACTATTGAATCCATCCATATTCATATATTAACATTATCAGCATGGTATTTATCATTAGTGAATTAATTTCCATTGCTTATTGGATTGTGTGTCATTCCTTGTGCATATTTTGGATAAGCTATCATGGTGTTCTATCATGATGCAAACTGTCACATGATATAAAAACATTAGCTTAGGAAATATTATAAGAAGTGAGTCCATGATACTCTTTGGCACATAAAAATTATTGATCTATAAAATTTATTCCCTAAATACAGAGTAATTAAATCATGATAGAATTTTAACCCTTACTAGTTAGGATGTGTATCTCCATACTAGCAGGTTGAGTGAATTCATCTTTCTCCTCTATACCATCTTACTCATACTTCATGACTATAAATTTAGAATATAATCCAACCATTCCAATTTTACATCATACTCTCATCACTATACAAATGATTATAACCACCTTTGTGCAAATCATTGTGTATTATCCCACTTGTAATGCCAATTATTCTAACTAACTTTAGGCAAATCATTGTGTATCATTCCACCTATAAAGCCACTAATTATAACCACCTATGGGAAAATCATAGTGTTTTGATTTATTTTAATCTTAATGATTATAAATAACTTTGAATAAATCGTTATTTCTTTTCTACCCAACTAGAACACATTTTCATTGTGATAATGCCTATAACCACCTTTGGGCAAACCATTATTTCTATACTCCTAATTGGGGCATGTTTTTATCCTACCAATGATTATAACCACATGTTTTAAATTCTTTTTTTTATCTTTCAATTATTATAATCACCTTTGGGAAAAACATTCTCTTCTTATCCTTATCCCTTTTTAATGATTATAACCATCTTTGGTAAAATCATTACCTTTTTTGTCTTACCTATGTCGATGATTATAACCACTTGTGGGAAAATCATGTTTATCTACTCAACTAGGGAAGTACCATATGCCATTTATTATAACCATATATGGGAAAATTATTATTTCGACCCTCTTTTATCTTATGGTCCCATGATTTCCTCCTTTCAAGGTATTGATCATCGACCCTTTTGCTAATCACTCCCTCAAGGGGTCATCCAAAGCTCATCTATTACCATTGAATTAGTAGGTACACATGACCTTTTAACTCTTTGAGAAGACATTATTATTATTATTATATCTTACAACACCTTCCCAAATAGGAAAAATATATAGACATATAAAACTAGCCACAACTAGCTCCCAACTAGAATTTAGATCAATTCCTACCAACGATTAAAAATTGAGATTATGAATCATTGAACATCAAAAACTTGCTTCTGAATAATTCATAAAATCTTAGAATCTTGTTGATATATCCCTAATCAAATTATTCTATTTTATGAATTAATAACCTCTTGTTATTTCATCCTTAATCACTTTATGACATAACTATTAATTTGGCCTATAAACCTCCTAAGTGGGGCACTTGCACATTTGAACAAATATTAAAAGAGATAAAAGGATAGTAAATAAGATAAATAATATTAAATCCCTTTTGGAATTATCCATTTGAAATTAGTGAATATCTAAAAAAATAAATTCAAAAAAATCAAATTATCCTAGACTTTCATCATTACTTTATGAGTTATGAAGCTCTTTAAAAATATCCTAAAATATCTAATTTTGAGAGCCATGATTAGTAATTACAAATCATAATTACTTGAGAACTATTAACTCAATAAGATATATTTTTAACTCACCAAAGGTTAGTTTTGACCCATTCCAATCCTAAACTTAATCTTTACTCACCTTGGGTGAGAGGTAATTCCTAAGGATATAAATACAAGGCCATACCTCTTCATTTCTAATCTTGGATATTTTAGAGTTATTATGCAGGATTTGGTCGATGAGACTCATGATATTAGTGTTACCCTACATAAATATTAAACCAAGAAACTTCAAAGACAAAGTGACAAGGAGAGAAGGAACCAAACAACCTCCATTTTTAAAGACTTATTGATGCACAAGCCATGCAAGCCTTTCAAAAAATCCATTTGGAGCTCCAAGGAAGGTAAAAGAGTTGTGTATTTTATGTTTCTATTGTGCTTTCATTTATTTTTTGTTACTAATCCTTCCCTAGTGTCTAGGTTAGAAGTTTTAGGTTTTTATTGTGTTCATTTCATTTATTTTATAAAATTAACACAAGATTAACCTCCCCTTTATGTAAAATTCCTAGCTCATAATTCTAACGTGATAAGGTGAATTAGGATATTTAGACTACATATTATAACATGATAATGGATAATTACTATCAACTCATATTTGAATTTAGATCACTATACCACTATATTATATTTTTATATACATATATATTTCACTATATAATAAAATAATACTCATATATGTATTTTACACAGTCATATATTTCTCATAGTTCACACCAAATTTTAATAACATCACATACCTTCCTTTTCCCTCTTGATCATTATCTTATCCAAGTCACTCTTCTCCTTCTCCTCATATTGCACTCTCTAATTTGTGCCCTTCTCTGCTCTCTTTTCCTTTACATATCATGTCTCTCTTCCTTTTCTTTCTTTGTATGCATATGCTATTTTTAATTTCACTCTATTTGAAATTAAATATTGAATTTTATTTTTTATTTTAAATATTACAATTTTTTTTGTGTTTTTCTATTTTTTCCTTAAATATTTCTATTTCCTTTTAAATTCAAGTTACTCCTCTAAAGCTTCTATTTTCTAATTTTTCCCCAAAACATGCTTTAAATCTTTATTTTATTTCTAATTTATTTTTGGTATTTATATGTTTTTTTAATGGATTAATAATAATATGACATAATAATAAAAAATAATTACTTAGTATAATTAAATAATTAACTCATTAATCATTAATTTTGGATTTACACCATCAACTTTGTTATTTCTAAATAATGTCTAGGTTAGTTTATAAATTAGCCTAGGATAACAATATAATTTGTTACTATCTTAGCATAGGTAAATAATTATCAATGTGACTAATATAATTCAATTATATTCCTTTTAATAGTAATTTTATATTCCCAAAATATCATAAAGTTAACCTGTCAATGTTCTCAAACATTAATGAGACATGATGATTAGGCTAGATGTTATAGTAATTAGGTACTAATCATGAATTCTATAACATGGAATAACCAAACTACTACATTATATACTAAATCTACATTTAATACCTATAATGAAATAAAACAAGATTAATTCCACATAGGCATAAATATGAACTAACACATGACTAATGTGCATAAACAATTATTTAAATTCAGACAACATCAAAAATTTACTAATGCTAACCATTAAAACTATGAATTTAATGTGTACTATTTAATATGTTGTATGGATGGGTTCTATCTATTCCTATGTCTTCCCCCAACACCTTTATCTATGTCACCCTCTTTGATGATGCTCTCGCTTCACCATGCTCTAAGGGATCAATCTCTCCTACATCCAAATCATGACAAGAAGGTAGTTAGCACATAAAATTATGACATATATAATAAAATATATATGTAATGATAATAAATATGATTACAATGTAAATAATATACAATACAACTAATTCATAACAATACAACCATGAAATCAAAAAAACATATAACTATTCCATAACAACATATGACTTATAACTTAATAATAATCAAATAAAATACCCAATTATAAATATCCATGGATAATAAATCAAGTTTTCTTAGAGAATAATCAAGATTTGACATCCTTTCCCTCTAAAACTGGTCATCATCTTGATGAGACTTATTCAAACATAAATTTTTAATTAAAAACATTATTTAGCAGAAAAATAACAAAGTATGAAGCATCAAATCAACAAATGATTGTGGAAATCATTTATAGAAAAAATCATAATCCTCCTAAGTATCACTATCCTCAGATTATTGATCCCATAAGACATTATACTATGACATCTACCTATTACACAAATGAATTTTGTGAGTTCCAATTACTCTAATTGGTTCTACCATGACCACCTCATGGTCTAGAACCTACAAAGCATTCCAATCTAACACGTGCGAAGGATCAACTATATACTTTTTAATATAATAAACATGGAAGACATTATGAAATAAAGCTAGAGATGTTGGAAATCAATCATATATGATATAATATTAACCATTTATAACAACTCAAAGGGTCCCACATATCTCAATGATAGTTTTACTGACTTCTTGAATTTAATTGAGCTCTTATGCAACTTAACCCACAAGAAAACTTTATCACCTACTAAAAACTAATTATCTATCCTCTTTAGATAAACATAACTCTTATACCTATCATTTAATTTGGAAAATTTATAATTGATAATTTTGACTTGATCTTCAATTTATGAAATCATCTCAAGTCCAAACACTACACTATCTTCCAAACTATCCCTGTTGATTGATATCATGCACCTTATTCCATATAATGCTTCAAATGGTGACATTTTCAAGGTTGATTGGTACATATTATTGTAAAAAAACTCAACCAATGGAAGATAATATTCCCACTTTTATTTCTAATCCATGAAATACATATGAATAAGATCATCTAACACTTGATTAACTTGTTCAGTATGACCATCAATATTTAGGTGATATGCAGTGCTAAAGTTTAATTACAAACCCAAAGCTAAATTCAAAGTTACCCAAAACCTATAAGTCATATTTGGATCATGATCTAAAATTATCTTATCTAGGAATCCAAGTAATCTATACACTTCCTTTATAAACCTCTTCTCTAGAGTGGGTGCATCATCTATCAAATTACTTTGTATAAAATGAACTACCTTGGTTAGTTTGTCAACTACAACCAAGATCATGTTGTTCCTATTCCATGAAAATGGTAAACCTTGGATAAAGTCTATGATGATCACCTATCACTTCAATTTTATAATTCCATGTGGTTATAACAATCTAGTTGGATATACATGTTCAAATTTCACTCACTAACATTTTAGATAATGTGACATAAAGTCCACTATATATTTCTTTATTCCCTAAAATAAAGTTGTCTAAGATTTTCCATAATATTGGTTACTTTTTAATGTCTTGAATATGAGGCATTATTAATTTCCTTTAGCATTGTGCTCCTTATATTTTCTTGATCTACCACATACATCATTTTATTATATTACAAAATATCATCATTCTCTAATCTAAATCCTTTATACCTAGGATTTTGAGCATTCTAAAATAATGCTTTCCTAACTTGATCATAAAATTCATTTCATGGTAATAATTTGATCACTTGATCACTAAAATTACTCCTGATAGTATCCATGGATTATATGTACCTATTTGGACTTAGGTCATTAACTAATCTATTTTCCTTGCCTTTGATATAGTTAATATCAAATCCATAATCATATAATAACTCTAGCTAACATCTCCAACAAGAATTTATATATAGTTGGGTAAAGATACACTTGAGTCTTAAGTTATCTATTTTTATCTTAAATAGTTTTCCCAACAAATAATGATACCAAACTTGAAAAGCATGCACAATTTCTTTGAGTTTTAGGTCATGAGGAGCATAGTTCACCTCATAAGGCTTCATATTCCTTGATTCATAGGTTACCACTATGCCATCCTACATAACTAATCCTCTTATTCCATCCATAAATGTATTTGTGATCATGAAAAAATGACCATTGGGGTCAAAAATTCTTATTACTAGTGTTGAAGTAAGCCTTCTTTCAAATCCTTAAAAGCTACTTTAGACTAATTTGACTAGATAAATATTTTGGTATTACATTGTAGAGAGGTAATCAGATTAGCTATCTTATTAAAATTTAGAATGAAATTTATATAATTTCCCATTAATCCCATGAAACTTCTTACCTCATGGACATTCTTTGGTGTTGGCCAATTTATAATGGCTCTTATTTTTTCTAGATTTGCTAAAATACCATCTGTAGAGATAATATGCCCCAGATATTATACTCTTTCCTATAGAAATGTGTATTTAGACAAAGTTCCATACAAATTTTGATTTTATAACCATTTCATAACTAATTCCAGATGTTGGAAATGCTCCTCTTCATTCTTAGAGTATATAAGAATGTCATAAAGAAATACCCAAACAAAGTGATCTAGATAATCTCTAAACACATTATTCATGAGATTCATGAATGTTTTTGGAGAATTTTAAAATCTAAATGGTAATATTATGGCATAAAATTTCATACCTGTGGGATATTTCTTCATGTTGTCCCACTCTTAGCCATAATATTGGAGTGACCCCAGGTTGTAGGTATTTTGTTGTGGGGTTGGACCTCTAGAAAATGTCGGCTTCCTCTTGATGGATCAACTACAATAATTATTTAACTTGGAAAATGGTTAGAGATGGGGTATAGGGTACTAAGAGAGATAAAATATGATGCACCAAATTTAAATGAGATAGTCACATAAGTTTGAACAAACACTAGATCAACACAAGACAATATTTATTCACACAACCTCCCAAACTAGTTAATTGCATAAGTATTTATAAACTAAGGTCACCAAGAAATCAAAGAGGCAAAGAATAATTTTAATATTGACACCAAACATATAGTAATGGTATAAAATAGTAAAATTTCATACCTATAAATACCTTGAAATCACATTAAAAGAGGTGAGAAAGAAGGACAATAGACATGGAAGACATTCCTTCACAAAGCTATCATGCATATGTTTTCTAAACACTAGTTAAATGAAAGAGATAGGTGAAAAATCATATTATTTCATAAATAGGTAGTTCTTAAAATTTTTGATTGGGTTTATCATTATCAAATGAGAGTCTCTTTCTCTTCTTTCCAAAATCAGAGAGTTTATCTAAAATCAGAGAGAGTCCTTTTTTAATGGGGAAGAAATGAGAGATATAGGAAAAAGGGGAAGAGAGAGGATAAGAATGAAATTAAAATGAATAAATGAGTTACCACCACCTTTAAATGAATTCCCAACCACTTTTTTGATCAAATCAAGATTCATCTTCCATCGACCAATTAACCTTCATTTTTCCCAATAGCCTTCTAACCCCTTCAATGGCTAAGAAACATACTAGAAGACAAAAATTTGTTATTGAGGATGATGGTGTCATTTAGGGTAAATTTTAGTGGTGAATATTTTTCAATTCATGAATATTCACTTTTTGGTAAATTGTATATGGCAATTTATCAAGAGTAGTACATAGGATCCATTCACCTAAATTTTCAAGATGTAATTTTTTTGGGGGTTAGCTCACCAATAATTTCTAATAATTATGAGAGCATACATATGGTTCACCTTGTGTGTGTGTGTGTGTGTGTGTTCACATGGGTTACAATCCAAGTCTCATTCTTTACCTCATTACCATGTTAAATATTAAGTTTTCTCGATGGATAAGTTGTGGGATAAATAAAAGAGAGTTTCAAAAACTTTCTTAAACTTTAATAATATTTCATATTTGAATTCATCTGAAAGAGATATATAATAAAAAAAATCATCTCAATCTAAGTTCATATATAAAATTTAAGGCCTTAGAAAGTTTTAATTTAGTTTCACCCAACTGCATCATGGTGTTTTCACCCAATAGCATCATGATGTTGTTGCTTGATAGTATGTCGTCTCCTAGTGGCATGTTGTGATGCAAATGAAAAAACATCTAGAGGCCATAAATTTTGTATACAAAATTGGTTTGAGATGATTTTTTTGAAATCATTTATATTTTAAAGAGGAAAATAAATTTTGTCATTATATCATGTGACATAGTGTCATCATGCAACATATTTCCATTGCATGACATAGTGTCATCATGTAAAAACATAATGTGTTGTAATTGAGTATTAACTTTTAAAGGCCATAAATTTTACATAAATAATCAATTTGAGACTTTTTTTTTTTAATTGGAAATATTTTAAAGATGAATCTAAATTTTACATCTCATTTCATGAAATAGTGACATTACATGACATATCTTGGTCACACAACATAGTGTCTTCATATGACTATATAATAGATTACAACTGAGCAACAACTTTTAGAGGACATAACTTTTGCATATAGACTCAATTTGAGATGATTTATTTTGAAATTCAATATATATTTAAGAGGAATCTAAATATGAAATAACATTAATTTTATGAAAGTTTTTTATATTCTTCTTTAATTTATCATGTAACCTATATGTTTTAACTGTGTAGATAAATGACTATACAAAAAAACTTAAGAAGGCAATTTTTTTTTTTAAATTTTAATATTCACAAAGGATATGAATATAATTTACCTAAATAAACTTAAGGGGGTTTCTGATATGGTATCTTAAAATAAACCCTGGTGTCATGGTTTTTTAAGAAATACAAATATTTAAAGACTCTAAAACTTTAATGAATGCTTCACCTTCACTCTTCAACCACCATATATCTCTCATAAAGACTTCAATGTCATCCTCTATTTACCTTTATCATAAATAAAAAATCCTCATGTCTATGGACCTATCTAAGTTATGACTATGTCTAATCTTCATGGTTATAGGTACCTATTTATCGAGGATATGACCATTTCAAAAGACAAGACACTTATTTTCATAATCACAACTCTACTCCCACTTCAAACCCTAGACATAGGTCTACTATAGGTGAAAAATAGTCCCATTTATTGGTTTTAATATATTCATAACCTCAATGAATATCTAATAGGTTGTATAGCTTTATTCTTGATCTATATTAGGTCTAAATAGACCTATTCTACCTCTAAGCCTTATAAAAGCCAAGATCTCATTGTACACATGGATCTGCTTCTAAAAATGATGAACACAGTCATTAAAAAAAATTGAAACCTAGAAAAACAAGTCTTGTGGGTTCTAAATTTTCAAACCATAGGTCCAAACTGAGCTCTAATGGTGGCCTTCAAACTTGAAATATTTTCTTTAGGTCAACCTAAATTATATTTAGATATTGGCTCTATGCATTCACCTACTTGGGTCCATAAAATCCCTTGATATGATGTGTCTATCTATGTGGCATCCTCACCACACTATTTATCATATTTAAAAATATGATCATCATAAATTTGAACATGTGTCTCCATCTTATATCTCCTACAACTTGATTGAATTGCTTTGTCGATATTTGATTTGTGCTTCCTAAATTATGACACTTGAAAACCATGCATTCAATTTATATATCTTATTACCAATCTTCATTTGATTACTAATTTTTCACCACATGGTGTCCTCTCATGCAATATTGGACCATTGACCTCTTGACCTTGCTCAAATCATTTATTTCCTTTGCATGGTTGAACACATGACATCAATATTTGGTTTATGTGATCAAAAGTGTAACATTGATCTATAAATTCACCTTGATTGCAACACTTCATAGCTCTACATTACTTCTTAGGATCCTCTAGTTTTTTAACCTTGAACTCACTATTGACCTTGATTTTCATGATTTAAATCATGCCAATGATCTTAATGGTCCTAATGACCCCAATATTTAATGTGGATCATTGATCCATGCTCTGATCAAGTGATATTTTGAAATTTGGTATTCCTACATTCCTTTTCAAGATCCTTTTAATTTTTTTTAATTCAAATAGATACTTCATGTGGCTTTAACTTGACATCACTAGACACATCATACACTACTAGATCATTTTTGTAAGATTATATCTTGAGATAGAAAACTCATCAAGACAAAAAATTTATAGGGGATATTCAAGGCTTGAAAAACATAATTTATATTTAGTCCTTTGACTTTGAGAGGCCTCCCAAGTACACTTAATAAATGTAAAACCAAATTGAATTTTTCATTCCTTCATGATGTACCATGATGGTCTTATACTTCTAGGCTTGTGCTAATCATATTTTAACCCATCAAGGCTCTGATAAACCTTTCAGACTTTGAGAAAACTTGCTTCATGCCCCCTAAATACATGAACAGCATAAAAAAATATTAGATATTTCACTTATAGTTCTAGACCTACTTATGAGATTACATCCAAAAAAATCATCAAATTACACTTTTAAGCTTGCTTAAAGTGTTTCAAAATATTAAAAGTGGAATGTGGTTTTATATTTCTACTATAAGATCATGAAAATAATAAAAACCTTGTTCATCTTCTCACTCTACACTATGAATTCCATAATACTAATCCATCTAAGAATATGTTTCTATGTAGGCTAAAATTGGCCAATAGGTAACACTGTAAACTCATAGTACCTATAACAAGTTTTAAATGATACCTTTGGGATATCCTCATCCCTTATCCTTAGTTGATGGTATCCTTATCTAATATTAATCTTATAAAATACCATTTCCCCTTGAATTTGATCAAAAATATCATATATACAAGGTATAAGATATATATTTTTTATATTTACCTTATTCAATATTCCATAGTCTATGCAAAGCCAAAGAGTGCCATCCTTCTTCTTGATACATATAACTGGTGCACCCCATGAAGACACACTTATCCTAATCAACCCCTTTGAAAATAATTCTTGGGTTTGAGACTTTAATAGAATAAATTCAATAGTTTTCAGCCTATATATATCCTTAGACTATGATTCTAATCCAAGCATGATATCGATAGAGAAATCAAACTCATGTCTAGGAAGTAATCCTAGATATTCCTCCAAAAACACATCATGAAAATTATTAAGGAATTAATATTATTTGAGATATGGTTCCTTAGATTCCTCTATCTCATTTATATTTAAAATAAATTATTAACATCCTTTTCCTTGGGCCTTCTTGAGTTGCATTGTAGAAATTTTACTAAGATCAACTTTCTCTTCTCACCCTAAATTTGTGTCTAATTTCCAAATTTATCCAAACACACAACCTTATTAAAATAACACTAAACCTAATATTTATGCTTCATAATATATTTTAACCCTTGGATAACATCATATGACCCTAGTGGTTCTACATAATTATCCACTACTATCATGAATTCGAGCAACCAAATCTCTAGTTAACTTTGTAGCTACCTAAGATCTTGTGTCTTGAGGGTTTTTATTGCTCACCAAGATGATCTTTAGGTAAAAATTTGTTTAATTCCTCTTCATGGACATGAAATTCCTATTATAAGGATAAAATTTTGTCCTTGGTCTCATTTATGGCTATGATAATCTAATACAACTTTATTGCATGCTCAGTGGCAAATCAATTAGGATCAAACGAAGGGTTAATGTCATTTACATTTAAAGGACCCTCTTTGAATACTCTAACTTTATCCATTATCATTTTTGGTAAATATAAGAATAAAATAATATAAATTAAATCATTAAGTCATATATTTCAAGCCATAGCTATGATACCACATGTAACATTCCTATTGGGATCTACATAGAATAGCATGATGTTTGTTTTAAATTTAATCAAACTATTATTTCATTAGATTTCTCCATGAGAATATAATTAGTGATATATATATAAAACTAGAGTATGTGTTTCTACCAAATATTTCACCCTAGAGTTAGTTTTTCAAGCCTAATCTAAGATTTGGGTAACACTATAATATCTATAGGTTTATGGGTTGCCTATGGTAGAGGCAAACCTCTAGGTTTAAGGGATATCTCCCTAGATTTATCCTTGAATGATTATCACCTATTAAGAATACTTTATTAGATGAAAATGGATATAAGTGACATGAAAATAACCTAATCTAATGATTTGATACACCATAAATATCTACACTAGACTAACACACCATTGCATTATGAGACATGACCTACAACACTAGTCTCAAAATCTTGAATTTTTTTAACATTAGTATTCCAAACATGGAGGTGATATGAATTAGAATACTCAAGGTGAGTAATATATAGGTAATATTTAAGACAAAAAGTCTATTTTTACACTTGAATATAGTTAAACACACTAGACACACTTCATGTGACCTATTAGATTGATAACTACTTGAACCAAACATGAAAGGATAAAGAAAAGTTAAGGATAGGTACCTATCACTAGATACATAACTATACATCACTTCACAAACTTATTAAATAAAGTCATGAACTCAAAAATAGATTTAAAATATTATTTAAAAGGTAAAATACAACATCAAACTAGTAGGGCTTCACCATACTAGGTGTGAAATCCGCTATAAAATCTAAAGTATATTACATTTATAGAATGTGTGAGAGGAAAGAGAGGAAGTGGAGCTCAAAGGTCATAATAAAAAGTTTCATGTGATGATTAGTAGTTACATTTTAAAATAATTAAGTGAAAAATATGCCATGAAAATTATTCTTAGTCAAGTATCCATATAAAGCATGAAAACTCGTCAAACTAGCATAAAGACCTTCAACTACCTTCTTAAAAACTACCTTCATCATGAAGCATCTCTTGAGTGTTAAAAACTAAACTATGGAGAGTTGACACTTGTGAAATTTCTTAGGGGGTTGTAAACATGAAATGATAGTCATCAGATGCATCCCTAATTACTAGCCATCTTCTGGATACTTGTACTCACCATCTAGAGTCATTCATTAGTCTTTTAGGATTCATTGTTCACATTTTTCACCCAAGTGGCCTCCATTTGCTCAACCAAATCCATGAAAGAGGTTTTAAGATGCCTTTTAGTTTAATTTTACCTTCCACATCATTTTTTAGGCATTAAAAGGTTGTAAAAATAGACTTCTCAATCTCTCACTTAGTAGTCACTTTGCCTTTTCCTTGTCTATCCAAGACTGCCTGAAATGAGCGATGTAGAAAATGACCTTTTATGAAAACCTATGGTAATAAATGGGCATAAGGAGTTAGGACAAGTACCAATTAACCTCCACAAATTATTCTCACTCTTCAAATCTCCTTTGATCCTATAAAACACATAAAGACTTGAAAAAGACCTATTTTTACCATTGTCTGTATAAGTAGGGTACAAACCAATTGGATGGAGATAATATTGTGAGAGTTATATACATGTTCAAATAAATTTCATGTCCAAGTGACCTCTTCTAGATGCATTTTAACTGATGTTTCCTTCATCAAGTCAAAGATAGGGTTTTTAGTGGTTTAGACTATTATTAATTATTCGTAAAATATAAATGTTAAAGCTCCAAATAATTTCCTTTGAGTTTGATATTATGACCCTCATCAAATATCCCCAACTCCTTATGTCACCATGAAATGTTTCCATACAACTATGAGTGTCTAAAACTATCCTATCAAGCTCTTTTTTACATTCTAGACACCCTGGTTATATTGTCAGGCCAAAAGTGACCCCTATGTATGGTCTGATATAAAACTAATGTTCTAAATCATATTATGTTATCCCATAAAGTTCATCCAATGCATTTGAGAGTTCACATGGTCATATAAATTAAACTAGACCCCTAAAGGACTTAGGTCTAGTTCTAGGCCTAATAGGCCTAATTATGTTTGACCACCTAAGACCACCTCTAAGTGATTTATAAATACTTGAGTGGCTCCAATATTATATTTAAATATCAAACAAACATTCCACATATTTATTTATTGTTATAACACTCATGTTGTTCTCCTCTCATCTACACATCAAGACTATAGTCATTACATGACTAAGAGTGACCTCTATTTGAGACAAAAAAGGGACATATTCCTTATTTTTCTTGCCAAAATAGGACTATGGAAGGATATATTATACCTTATAGGTTATCTTTACAAATTTTCATAGATGGTTCACTTCCCTAGAATATTCAACATCACCAATTCCTAAAATTGGCTTCTTAGCTTAGTGACTATCTGTAAAGTTAGAGTTTTACTATTCCCAAAGTTAAAAACCTTAGTATTTACTCTATTTCCTAAATATAAGCATCATTTTAAGTTTATTTAAATATTATTAATGTGTTTTCAAACATGTTCAACATCATACGATCATGTTATCCTTCTCAACATACATATCTTCTATTTACCTAAGTTGTTCTAAAGACTATGATGACTGTAGACACTCTTTTGAATAAAATGAGACCCTTGTAGGTGCTCATCAGGGCCTAGGTACTATATTTCTCTTCTTTTTTCCATATTTAGGGTCATTACGTCATATACAAATTGATTTAACATCTATAACATGCATGTCATGCTCTCATCCTCTCACATCACCATTGTGGTTTGCAGTCAAACTGTTTATGACAATATAAGAGAAACAAAAACATGTAGGTCATGATAGATCCTTGAAAACTATAATTTAAGAAATTAATCTCTATTTATTTCATTAAAATAAATTCAAACCAAAGTGACTAATTATGTCTATAGATCATGCTTCCATTATGTCATTGTTGCATTATATGACCACTTAGGCTTCAAAAGTACTATGGATGACTGACAGTCTATAGTGAAAGTTTGCTTAAAGTGGAAGCCTATCTACATCACCTTCTCATGAAAAAACAATCAATTTTATATGTCAAGGAATTATCCATATAATTTGAATAAATGATCAAAACAACCTAGACTACCTAGAACTCAAGCTAATCTACCATGAGATGGCATTGAACATAGACAAAACCCTAATTCAAATAAATTAAGGTTATATATCTCTCTTCTAAAAATTTTCAAACTTATGATCAAGGCCTCAAGTTTTTTTTCTATTTTATGACCTTACCAATGTCATAATGACTCTATAAATTCCTTCAAACTTGATGAAGGTACTAAATAAGTTCAAAAACTTGTATTCCAACTCTCTCAAACCTCTGTTGGAGCACCTAGAGGTAAATATCATATTCATGTCTATTTGCCAAACTAGAATCTTGTCAAAATTAGGTCTCTTTCTAGTTTTAACTAGGTTGTTGATTAAAAATGACATCATACAAATGTTCATAGGTTACAAACAACAATATCACCTTTATCTAATCATTCTCACACTATCATATAGGTGGATGTTGTAGGGAATCTAACTATACTTATGTTTCCAATTGTGTTCTTCATCAAGTGTTACTCATTGAGATTCAACCTCAAAAAGATAATTTATTGATCACTATGAAGTGGGATATTAAAAATGACATTATATGTTGAATTACCATTATTATGAAGATTAAATTAGGGATATAAGCCTTTAAAAATGATGGAAAGCATATGTAGACCACTAATAGAGCCCTCAACTAGTAAAGTGAGAGTTATTCTCATCCTTTGACTTCTAAATGTGTAAACATGATTGAAAACCATGTGAAAATAATGGTCTCACTTTCTAAGAATATGTACATAGTTTTAATTGCTTGAACTAATATAAAAAACAAATAAACTTAAGGGTATGGGAATTAGTAGATATAAAAGAGTCACTAGCACTATAAGAAATTTTTCATAGAGCATAAATAACCAATCATATAACTATTTTCATGGATTTAAATAAGACAAATAGTACTAAGACTCATCAAATGAACTTGTTCTAACTTAACTCCTCCTAGTCTTACCATGTAGAAACTAGTTGACAGTTTTATCTTGAAAAAGAAAGTGATGGGAGGATAAGATGATTTTTTTCCATTCTAATTTTGTCAAATATTTCTAAGCATGGGAATGGACTTAGGTTACCTAAAGGGTCATTTTGAATTCTATCACATATGTCAAGACTATCCTATAGTCTGTACAACTACCCAAAAACTCCTTTTTTGTAGTTAAACTTCTTATATGTTTAACCCTATAGTTTATCATCTCAAAATAGTATCTCTAACATATATATAACACATTTATGTTGAATGACATTTTGACACAATTTAACCCTTGAGGAAACTGTACAGGTCCAATAAATTACCCAAAAATGACCTCTAGATGACATAAGACCAACTATACAACTATGACAAAGCTAAAACACATTATAAATGACATAATTTAGACCATTAGGTATATTTTACACCCTAGGTGACCCTTTTTCAAGTTTAAACTACATAGGGGGTTGAATTTATTTGACTTGTGGTCAAATAAGTCAAAATTTTGGTGATTTCCTAGGAGTGGTAAGCTAGGTATGCCAAAGACCAGTAGACTTATCATATCCATTAGTATATGGAGTCAAATATACACATATTTTACACTAAATTTCCTTAAAAATAACACCAAATAATAATAAATAGATACAAAATACAAGAAACCATATCAAAATAATACTTGTTTTCTCAAGAACACTTATAAAAGACACACAACAAATGCAAACAAACTAAATTAAACAAAAACTAACTTCAATGAATCTCTTCCTCATAGACCAAAGGTGAATATTGAAATATTTATTATTTAATGAAGTGAAATAATACATGAAGCATGTTATTATTTTATCCTTGGCATTGGTGCCTCCATCTCCTTCATGATATATATCAATCTCCTTGTCATAATACTAAATGTAATCAAGGAAGATATAAATAAATAACCTATGAAGGTGTAATTTTCTTGAACTTCAAAAAATTCAACCTTCTCATGAGACTCCTTAACTTCAACATCCCATGGTGCTTCAACAAAACATATCTTGTTGACTTCCATTGTAATTTAAGATAGATAAGATTGCTCACCAGTAACAAGTTCCTCAAGATAATCAATGAGATTTTTATATTCCATCCAATCTTGATCATTACCCTCCATGTAAACCTCCTTATTTATCTTATTATAAACTTATCCCTCAAGTTTTCAAAGTTATTCAAGCTGTTATAAAAACCTCATATGTTTTTACCAATCATCCTTGCTCTCTTTACTTTGAAAACCACCAACTCTTCAAATTATTCCTCATGGTCCTTAATAAAATAAAAAAATTCAAATATGACTATAACTTCAACATTTTTGGTTTTCATAAGATCCTATTTTGAGGGTACACCACCAAAATGTAAGGTATATTTAAGAATTCCTTTGAATAGAATTTAACTCCTTATCAATTACAAACTCATTAACTTCTAATTCAAAAAACTTGATACCTTGGGCGTTATAATTTCATACTTGAAAGGACAAAAGGTATAGGTTAATTCTCCTTATTTTGGACATTAACTAATTTATTAGATATGAAACCCTTCTCAAATACCTCTTCTTTCATTTATTCAATAAATTAATTGTGGATATCTAAAACATGACCTTAAACATATTCTTCTTCACTTAATAATATTGAATTGCACTTGATTTCACCAAGGGGAGTCCTTATGGTGATCTCTTCATATTCACTTGAAACATCTTCTTGATCAATTATAAATTTATCTTGTTATTTTTCACTTTCCTCCCATAATATGGATTCTCCTTTAAGAAGGGATGAGGTGGGAGGGTGATGGATTAGCTCATGGGTCAAAGAGGTAGTATGAAGTGTGATGGACAGATCATGAATGGAATTGGTAATGTAAGCTTCTTGAATGAATTCATAGGGATATGATGAGTTAGATTGGTCAATAGGATAGACACCTTCAATAAATTCACTTTATGCATATACTTTTTGAGGCTCTTCAATATTTTTAATCTAATTTTAAATATCTTTGTTATCCCACATTCTTAGGTTAGGAATCAAATCAAACCTCTCATCCATTATTCTCATCTCTTCTTCATTATATGGTAGACTTGGCATGAGTCTCAATAAAAATTTGGCATGAAATGGGGTTGAAGTAGTAGTAGGAGGGTAATAGTGGGGATTGTGGCCAACTTTAATTATTTGAAGTTTATCCTGTAGGAATTAATATTTTGTTTTAAAATATATTTATATCCAATCAATAGGATTATTTTATTCCTCATGACAAGGCTAATAAGAATCATCTTGACGTTGATATGCATCATGATAAGGCTGGTAAGTGTCAGATTGGGATTTATAGGAAGGAACTTCTTGATAAGGTTCCTCATAGACTTGTTTAGGCACATCATGTTCATATGGATAAGGAATAGGATGATCATAGGGATTCCATTACTCATAGGATTAATATAAATTGTGATAGCGATATTGAGCGATATAACATGGGTTATAACAAGGTTGATAAATAATTGCATGGTGGGGATTCTCAACATAAGTATCCACCTCATTAGTTACATGAAACCATAAAAATGATAAAAATATTAAAAAATATATAATTTCAATACTTACAACTAGATTATTTTCATTTAGAGTCACCATTGGTTCTTCCTTGAATGCTTCCAAAAGTTGATAAGAGGAATGACACACCAATAATCCTTCTAATCTTTTAGACCTTGGTCCTATTGGGAATGCCAAAAATATTGTCACCAAAAAATTAACCTTAGATTTGGTTTTTCAAGCCTAATATAATATTTGGGAATTATTTTCATACCTATAGGCCTATGGGTTGCTTATGGTAGAGGTAGACCTCCAGGTTTAAGGTCTAGTTCCCTAGGTTGATCATTGAATACTTATCACCTAGACTAAATGCTTGATTAAATGAAAAGGGATATAAGTGAAATTAAAATAACCTAATATAATGATTTGATACACTATAATATCTTGACTATAATACCATACCATTTAACTATGAGAAATGACCTAGAAAACTAATCTCAAAATCCTAAATTGCTCAAAAATTAATATTTCAAATATGGAGGTGATATGCACTAGAATACTCAAGGTTAGTGAACCAAAGGTTATATTATAGGAACCAAGGCTATTTTACACTTTAATATATTCAAACACACTAGATACACTTCATATTACCTATTATAATGAGAACTATTTACACCAAACATGAAAGGATAGAGAGAAGTTAAGGATAAGTACCTATCACTAGGTACTTCACTATACATCACTCTACACACTTCTACAAGAAATTAATGAAATCATATATAGATTAAAAATATTATTTCAAATGAAAAATACAACATCAAACTAGTAGGGCTTCACCATACTAGGTGTGGAATCTCATACAAAATCCAAAATGGCTTGCATTTATAGAATGTGTGAGAGGACAGAAAAGATGTGGAGCTCAAAGTTCATAAGAACAAGTGTCAATTGATGAGGAATAGTTAAATTTCATAATAATGAAGTTTATAATATACCATGAAAGGGGTTATTTTAGAAGTTCTCATATGAAGCATGAAAACTCCTCAAACTGGTGTAGAGACCTTCAGCTACATTCTTAAAAACTACCTTCATCATGATACATCTATTGAGTGATCAAAACTAAAGTAGGGAGAGTTAACACATGTCCACTATATGAAGCAGATTGGAAACATGCCATGATAATAATCATATGAATTAGTATCTATTAACCATCTTATGGACACTTGTACTCACCATATATAGTCATTCATTAGTCTTTTAAGCCTCACTCTTCACATTTGTCACCCAAGTGGCATTTAGTTACTCAAATAAATATATTGAATAGATATTAGGACACTTTTATAGAGTCATTTTTACTTTTACCTCATGATTTAGTCCTTAAAAGGTCCCAATAATACAATTCTCATTCTCTCACATGGTAGTCACTTTGCTTTTTTCCTTGTATGTCCAAGACTACCTGAAATGAACTATATAACTGAAGACCTTCTATGCACAACCATGGTAATAAATGGGCACATGGAGTTATTAAAAGTAAAAGTTGACCTCATCAAATGATCATCATTATTAAATTCTCTTTTTTACATGAAAAACACATAGACTTACAAAAAACCTATTTTTACCATTGTCCATAGAAGCAGGGTACAGACCAATTAGATGGAGAGATACAAACATGTTAAAAGAAATTGCATGGCCAATTAACATATTATGGATGAATCTCAAGTGATATTTCCTCCGTCATGTCAAAGATAGGGTTTTAGGAGGGTTTTTAGTGGTTTAGACTCTTATCAATTGTTCATACAAATTAGATTTTGAAAGTCCAAATAAATCCTTTTGAGTTTGAGATTAGGACCCTCCTACAAAATCCCCAAATCCTTGTGGCACCATGCAATGTGTCCATATCGGTATTACTACTTTAAATTAGCCTATCAAACTCTTATTTTACATTCTATATGCTCTTATTATAGTTTCAAGCCAAAAATGACCCTTCTATATGGTCTCTCAAAAACCAAAGGTTATAACTCATATTATGCCCTCTCTAAAGGTCATATAATGCATTGGAGATTTCACGTCGTCATAAAAATGAAACTACACCACTGAAGGGCTTAGGTATAGTCTAGACCTAATAGGCCTAACTATGCTTGACCACCTAAAACCACCTCTAAGTGTTTTTCTTATGATTATAAGGCCTCATCTATGTTTGTTCATGATCAAACAAAAATTCCACATATTTCTTTAGTTTTCTAACACTCCTCATATTGTTTTCCTCTCATTTACACACCAAAACTACAATAATGTATTGACTAGGAGTGTCCTCCATCTAAAATAAAAATAGAGGGCCTCTCCTCTATTTTTCTTGATAAAATAAGACTATGGAAGGATATAATGGGTCTTGGAGGTTATTGTTGACAATTTTGACTCTACATGTCAAAATCATTGTCCTTATCATTCAAAGCTTTTCATGTCATTGCCAATTTGCTTTGAAAGTATTTATGTTGGTTAGATTAGTTGAAAGGAAAAAGTTTTTAAAGATGACTTCAAGTTTTCCTATATAAGTAATTTGGGTCTAAAAGAAAGGATGAAAGAAAGAAAATGTCTAAGGAATTGGTCTTTCAAGAAAAATTTCCAAAAGAATGCCTTCAAGATTAAATTTTGAGGAAATGGGTACTTCTCAAAAGCCAATAGTCCAATCTTTTTCAAAAGATAATGGTCCATTTTTCAAAGCCAAAGGGAATTTTCAAATAGGCCAAAAAAATCAAGTCTATGAGAAAATTGAAGAAAGTAAAAAATCCAAAGGATATCTTTTCAAAGGGATTGTTTTGGACATTTTATCTGAAACAAATTTATTGAAGACCCTTGCAACTTTTCTGAAGGTCAACTTTCAACTTTTCCAAAGACCATTGAAACTTTTCAAAAAGCATCTTTTCCATAAGTTGAGGACCATTTCAACCTTTATGAAGGGTTCTTTTCCTTTGGAAAAGTCAATTTCAAAGTTTTGACGGTTCTTTTCACAAAGTCTGAAGGGCTCTTTTTATTTGAGAAAGGCCATTTCAAAAAAATTTGAAGGACCATTGCAAAATTTTTGAAACAATTTTCAAAAATTCCAAAGACATGAATTCATTCAGACAAATTATCTAAAGGAATTGTTCAGGGTAAATGGTCCATTTTAGAAAACCTGAAGGGGCATTTCAAAATTTTGAGGGTTTATTTTCAATGTTTTGAAAGGGAAATTTACAAAAGTTTGATGACATGAATTAATTCAAACAATTTATTTGAATAAATTTTCTATTTTAAAAACCTGAAGACATAATTTCCTTTAGGAATTTTGTCTAAAGGAATTGTTCAAGGTAAAAGGGAGTTCTTTCGATAAATTTTCATGAAAGAGAGAAAAGTCCAAAGGGAAAAGTCTTAGACAAATTGTTTGCAAGAAATAGATAGAAGAAAAATAATTCTTCAGGAAAAAATCCCAAAATAATTACATGGGAAAGGACTAAGGAAAAAGCCTAAAAAAGATTATAGCCTAAAAGAATACATGGAAAAACAAAAGGTTAAGGAATTAGATCAAAGTAGAAAAACATGGTCTATAACATACATGGGGAACATGTAGAGTGACCCAAGCAAGATTAGACACATCCAAGATGAACATGAACATGAAAGAACTGATAAAGATGTTTTTTTCATCTATAAGAAGATATATAGTCCAAGACTACATTAAAGAGATTACCAAATAATAAATTCAATAACTAAATCATTCACTCTTGGAAAAGACATGTAGTTGCCTTCAAGCATGACTCTCTCAGTTCTAAAGGGGAGGCACGAATGCATGGATGGCTCAAGGAGTTTAACATTGGATGGATGTTCAAGGAGTTAACATGGAATTTCATGCATGCTTCAGTTTTCAAAGAGTTTTTCATGCAAGGGGAGTCTTGTTGGAGTTGATTGGTCTTGAGTTTTAGTTGATTTTTGTCAAAGTGTCACATCTATTCTGATGTATCTTATTAATTAAAGGTTATCAACACTTCTAACTTGTTCAAACTAAATATTTGGTGTAGCCTTCATGCATGAAGTAGATTAGTCCAAGATGGGTCCACCATTCAATCTTCTATGCTAACCTTGAAGATCCATGCAGGTTTGATGAATTTTGAAGATTTTAATAATGATTATTGCATGGCCTCTACATCATTTTCAATGCCAAAGAGATTTTCATGTAGGACATAAGTTAGAAAGATATTATAAAAAGGCTTGGTTATCTTGGCATAGCTAAAGTTGGACTTGGGGTGATGTAGGATTTGACCTCTTCCTCTATTTTTAGCACCAATCTCTTGGATTTTGTATGATTTTTCTATATAAGTTGGCTTTTTTAGCCATTTTAATGATCCTTCTTTTGGCAAGACCAAAATCTACCAAAATTTGAGTTTTGTAACCTTTTTAAATAAATACAAGGACTATTTTTAGATTCCAAGGGGGTTGGTATAGTGTATTTATGTTAGTGATTTTCATATGTGATATAATTTTCTTCTTTGTCAAGTCTTGATTCTTACCTAGTTACTAGTTGATTAGATTATGCAGGTTAGGTTCTATGTTTGATGTCTTTTGGCTGAAGTTATAGTCAATATAAGTGGCTAGTTAGTGCCTTGAATCAAGCCTTTTCCATCATTTCCCTCAATATTTGATCATCAAATAAAACCTTTTCATGAAATACTGATGCATGGGAGTCAATTGGAATTGACAGTTCAATATTTTTCTTGTCTAATCAGTGTTTTTTAGAAGCTCAAATTGAGTGGATGAACCAAAATATAGGTGTATCACCATCATTAGATAGGATTTAACTTCAATTTTATTTCTTAACTTTTCCCTCTTCTATTTTCTTGGAAGTTTTTATCATAGAGTAGAGATACTAATTGATACACCAAAGGGGAGATAGCCCTTAGAATCTAGAGATTCAATCTGCTAATTAGGCCACCCACAGCCTAGGATTATTTCCATGTTTCAGTATAATATGAAGGCCTAAAACTACCTTCACAAGGATGAGCGTATAATTGATAATATTTATCTATACAAAATTTCATAGCTAGATCACTTCTATATATTCTTTAACATCACCAATTCTTAAAACTTGATTCTTTGCTTAGTGACTATCTATAAGGTTAGGGTTTGACAATGCCTAAAGTTAGGAACCTTGGTATTTTATCTATTTATTTACTCTAAACATAATGTGAGGTTGATATTAACATTTTCAATGTGGTTTAAAACATGTTTAACATCATACACTCATGTTATCCTTCTCAACATACATCTCTTCTATTTCCCTAGGTTACTCCAAGGATTGTTCTAACTTTAGACACTCATTTCAACAAAATGAGACCCCTATAGGTACTCATCAGGGTCTAGTTACTATATTTATTCCCTTTGGTTCCATCTTGAGGATCATTAGGTCATTTACAACTTTAGTGAACATATTGACAAAAAATATCATGCTCTCATCCTCTCACATCATCATTGTGGTATATAGTTAGACTATTTGTGATAATATAAGAGAAATAAAAACTTGTAGGTGATGATAGATCCTTGAACACTATACTTGATGCCATTGATATCTCTTGAGGTTGTTAATATTAATTCAAATAAAAGGGAGTCACTATGTTTGTAGGCCATATTTTTATTATGCCATTATTGCATTATAGGACCACTTAGGCTTCAAAAGTATTATAGATGACTGATAGTCTACAGTAAAAATTTGATTGAAATGGAAGCCTACCTACATCACCTTCTCATGACTAATAAATAAATTTTATATGTTAAATAATTGGACCTATGCTTGGGATACATGATGTAAATAACCTATATGACCCAAATGTCAGGATACTCTACCATGAGATAGCATTAAACATAGATAAAACCTTGATTCAGAGAAATTAAGGTAATATGTCTCTCTTGTGGAACTTTTCAAAACTATGATCAAGGCCTCAAGTTTTCTTGTTATTTTATGACCTTACCATTTTCACAATGACTCTCTTAATTACCTTAGACTTGATCAATATTAACCAAGTTCAAAAACCTATATTCCAACTCTTTTAGATCTCTATTAGTTTACCTGTAGGTGAACACTAGATTCATGTATGTGTGCCAAACTATAATATTGTCAACATTAGGAATCTTGGTGATTTAATTAGTTTTATGATGAAACACTAGATCCTATGGATGTTAAAAGGTTCAAAACATCAATAAAACCTCTATGTAATCATTCTTACACTATCTTATAAGTGGATATTGTAGGGAATCTGACTGTATTTATGTTTTCATTTCTGTTCTTCATCAAGTGTTACTCATTGAGATTAAACCTCCAAAATACAATGGATTTATCACTATTTAGTGGGATATTAAACACAACATGTTACCTTGAACTACCATTGTTATGAAGATCAAAATAAGGATATAAACATCTACAAATGATGGAAAACATCTACAGATAAAAAATGGAGCCCTCAAATATCAAAGTGATATTTATTATCATTATTTGAATCCCAAACATGTGAACATGATTGAGAACCATGTGAGAAGAATGGTCATACTCTATAAGAACACATGAATGCACATTAGATTTTGCTTTGTGTGCCAAACTAGAATCTTGTCAATAATAGGTCTCTTGGTGGTTTAACCAGGTTGATGTTGAAGCATGAGATTATATGGATGATAGGAGGTTCTAAACATCAATCAAACCTCTATCCAATTACTCACACTCTATCATGTATGTCGATGTTGTAAGGAATATGAATGTTTTTATGTTTCCAACTATGTTCTTCATCAAGTGTTACTCTTTGAGATTCAAGCTCTAAAAGATAATTGAATAATCACCATGTAGTGGGATATTAAACACAATATATTACCTTGAATTAACATTTTTATCAATATCAAAATAGGGATATAATCCTCTACAAATGATGAAAACCATCTCCAAACCAATAATTAAGCCCTTTACTAGTAAAGTGAAATGGTTCTTCTCATTCTTTGACTTTCAAACATGCAAAAATGACTGAGATTCATATGATAAGAATGGGAATACTCTATAATAACATATACACAACTTAAATTACTTAGACCAATCTAAATAGAGAAGTAAATTGAAGGGTATGGGAATGAGTAGGAAAAAATGAATCACTAGCACTCTAAGCAATGGGTCATAGAGCATAAGCAACCAATCTTTTGACTACTACCACGTATTTGAAGAAAAAAATAGTATTACCATCCACCAAGTTCTCTTACTCTGACTCAACTCCTCCTGGCAGTACCATGCAGAAAATGATTAACCTTTTTATCTTGTAAAGGAGAGTGATGGAAAGATATAATGGTTTTTTTTTCATTTTCAAGTCTATCAAAGCTTTCCAAGTGTCTTAATGGACTTAGGGGACCTAAAGTGTCACTTTTAAGTATTCCACACATTTTATGACTATCTTACAATCTATACAAGTGCCTAAACTCTCATTTTTATAGGAGAACTTCTTATACATTAAACCCTAGAGTTTGTTAGCTTAAAATAGTCTCTATTAAATCTAACACATGAAATTTAAATGAAAATTTGACACACTTTTACCCTTGAGAAAATAATACAATTTCAATAAATTACCTAAAAATGACCCTTAGATGACATAAGACCAACTATATAACTATGACAAAGCTAAAGCACATTATGAATCACCTTATTAAGACCATTAGGGACCTTTTAAACCCTAGGTAACCCTATGGAAAGTTTAAAATAAATAGGGGGTTGACATTATTTTACTTATTTTCAAATAAGTCAAAAATATGTTATTGTAAAATAAGCATGTAACATCTACTTGTTACTGATCACTAGCATCATATGAAACACATCATAACTAAATATAGAAAGTAACTATAGATGTCCATCCATGACTAGTACAAACATACAATAAATATTATCAATGTACAATAAGTAAATAATTACATTTAAATAGAGATAATGTTTTAATAGTAATAAATATAATTACAATATATAAGATATAATTTACAAGGTTCTATGGAACAAGAGTTCCTAACTCTAATATCTATGGCAATCTCAACTATAATATCCAAATAAGTACTACTATGGGGAGGAAGAGCATCATTTGAGTTATTTTACACACTAGCCATAAACCGTAAATCCTTTCATAATCTCCCATTAGGGAATGGCCCTCCTTTCATGAATGAGTAGATAGTAACAATTCAGGAATCTAGAGAGACAAGCTAGTACTTGTGTGCTATATGATTTCTAAAAACATGAAGTGTCCCATAAATAAATCCATTCTAACATGATCTTGCACAAACATGTAGATCATAATTATGAAATGACAATGTCTAACTAACATTACATTGGCTAATTTTTTCAATAGTTATTTATGTATAGGATCAGTTAAATTAATACACACCACTTTATCATATTACCTTCATCTGGCATTGGTTATGCTAGTAAGTTAGTGAAGTCCATCTCACTACTTAGATCGATAATGGGAGATTTGGTTAACATGAATATAAAAAATATATTCATACAAATTACTTCATATTATCAAGCATAAAACATGATAACCATGGGAAAATAAAAATGCATATATTTAGGTAGTCAAATGTATGATTGAATCTCCACTATATCATTTATCATATAGATAACAAGCATAAAAATTATAGTTTATACCACATAGGTATAATATATATTTAAATAGAATTTTTATAATTCCTAAAAGTAATTTTCAAATATAATTATCTTTATGATAAACCATAATATCATAGTGAATTGTTCATGAACACAAATACTTAATTAAAAACAACTAGTCATAATAATTTCTAGAATCAAATGTCTCATAATCATAGTTATATTCATATGAACATGATCTTTCATTTATACATATTTTTATGTTTTGGGAGTCTTTATTCATGTATATATAATTTACTAACTCATACAAACCTATAAATTATTATTTAATAGTAAATAAAACTATAAGTGCATGACACAGTACACCAATATATGTTATATTCTTTATTGCGAGAAGAAAACTAGATAAGAAAGTTGTGCAAGATATTCCTTTGAATATTCATGTGTTATTTATGAATTTTTCATCAAATATATTTTTTCCTATATTATCAGCTTAAGAAAGGATAGAAGGTGAATATTCTCCTCATTTTGGCACCAATATATGAATAAAAATATGAATGGTCAATAACTGAAGTGACTATAAATATGTATGTGTGTATGAAGAAGTTGATAACCTTTTACTAGGAAATATATAGAATTTTTGGTTCATGGTTACCTAAATAATATCTTATGTTAATCCTTGTTTGTGTTATCATATTTAATGCTTTGGTTTTATCTATCTTAATGTAATCTGAATGCTTTGTATTTTTCCAAAACTCTTGGTTAATCCTAGTTTTTGCCTATCGTATAATATTTCATTTCTGTCATGTTTTGGGTTAACATGAATTCATTGAACTATCCCTTATAGACTACTAAAACTTAGATATCCTCATCCTTAGCATCTTCTATTGAAATAGGAACCTCTGCTAATAATGGTGTAGTGAGTGTGGACACACTTCTTCTAGAAAGAGCTATACTAAGATGGTTACTAAGAAAATGAGACATTAACACCTAGTTAGACTAAAAAGTATGGCACTTCACAAAAGAATAATCCAAAAGGATGGGTCTCACCATGATTGAAATCATTTAGGAACATAGGTATAGTGAAATATACAAAAAAAATTTATGTGAACCACTTGAATTTCTAGCTAATTGGTTAATAAAATTGGAATATTGATGCTTACATCCTAGAGTGAAAGGGACCATTACTTGGACTAAAGAAAAGATAGACCAATTAGTGAAACTAGAAATTGATTGGACAAGAGTGATAGATTACTAGGTTGCAACCACTATAGATGGATAAACTACTAAGTTTGTAGTAAATATCTATATAGGATTCAAGGTTACATAGGACCACTTCATGTAAAGAATCAAAGGGAAATTTTTACAATGACTACTTCTATTGAAATGTTAGTGACGGAAAAGGCCATGGTGCCTATTCTAAATAGTATGGATTAGTCTCTTTGTGTATGTGGGGATGTGTGTGCATGATGGTGAATGATGGATATATGAGTGACTAGATCTTGAGCTTGAATCCAAAATATACATACGAGGGAAGAAGATTCAAAAGAAAACTCTAGATTCAGAAAGGGAACTATGACAATAGAATAGATGGAATAAATAGATGGATACCCAAGTAGCTACAAATAAAAGTAAGAATAGTAGTAGATTAGTTGATAAATGAGTGCATAAAAGTGATAAGCTGGATGATGAGTTAATGTCAAGGAAAGATAATGATGTTGGATGCTAGCATAAAGAGTGAGAATATGAAGAGAGAGTAGAATAAGAGACATGTGAGGAAAAATATGAGAGTAGTTTAGGAGTATAATGAATAGAAGATATAAATAGTGTGTAGCTATAGAAAAGGGTATTGATAAAAGAAGAAGAATTACAAAAATAAATAGAACTTAGTCATAGGTTAATTATAGGTTCAAGCATAGTATAGAAATAATTCATTGGAAAGGATTATTCACTATAAGTGTACACATCCCCACATCCCAATCTTATATATCCTAGTAAAAGTTTTCAGCCAGCTGATCAAGGGGAGAAGAGTTGGGAAAAATAATTTTTAGAGAAAATAAACCATTGGGAAAGGATATTTAAATAAAATAAATTTTGAAGGACTTTAATTGTATAGGATTAGGTGAAGTTAAAAAATAATAGGAAGGAAGTGCAAATAAGCATAATGTGCACAAAAAATTTCTCTAGTGCATAGAGTAGTACGTAGGTAGGAACACCTAGGCCACAATAACCTCAAACAATAGTTTTGAAGAAGACTTCATCTATACCAAATACTATGATTAATCATTTTATAGGATTATTAAATTTGACCATCTATGATGGGTCCATAGACCCTGAACAATACCATTTAAATTGTAAAATGAAATTGCAAGTTAAGGGTGTCACCAATGAAAACTTACAAAATTGTGAATTGATAGGGGATCTAGCTTAGAGAGAATTAGAGTTAATTTTTAAAAGATATATATAATAGGCAAGTCTTAAAGACATGAAATATTGGCTTGTCATAGAGTTTTAAATTAAGAAATATATCAACTAGATAATATAGGACATCAAAGAGATAGGGCAAAAGTCTAGATAGTCAATTTGTGACTATGATCACAAATTTTTAAATGTAATAAATAAATTGGAATTTTATTTTTTAGATAAGGATAAGGAATCATGGTTCATTGAAGGATTAAAATTGAAGATTCAATTTGCCACTACAAAATCACAATATGAGATGAAAGTAGATGCCAAAGTTGTTGCACTGTGAGTAGAATAGATTGAGGACTATGGAGAAACTCCTACAAAATATAAATTTGAAAACACATTATAATATGTCATGAAAATAATGGATTAGTATCACAAAATATAAAAATCCAAATTGAAACTATGGTGTATAGAGTGTGGAAAAGAGGGACACCAGCAAAATGATTGTTTGAATGTAAAGATAGAATTGTATAATTTTTGTCAAGTAGAAAGGAATGCTATAACACAATGTCATATGCTACAATAATATATCAAAAATCCTCAAAATTTTTACTATAATTTCTATAAATCCACTAATAATGATGAGGAAAATTGTAAATATCTGTAGGAACTAAAAAATGGTATCTCTAAAAATGTGTTTGCCATTGTAACATAACAAATCTCCTCATCATAGAAAACAATCCCTATCTAGGATCTTGATAAGAATTATGTGACCTAAGTAGTCCATAGTGGATTTTGAGTTCATCATAGTACCAGCCTCATGGCCTAGCTATATGGACTCCTTCATCACTAGGATATACATCTCTATCCCCTCAATACTAGTATGTAGCACTTTAGAGTTCACCCATAATGCAACCATAATAATCAATCGAGACTCTGTTAGTTGTGTAATAATAGTTTAATATGGGAGATAATAATCAATAGTATCAGTAGTGGAATCCTACATAGCCACAAGGAGGATACCATGAGGGATACCAATCTAATAGAGGAGTATGAGGAAAATATAAGGGAGGATACTAAAGTGGTAGAGGAAATAACTATTAACAACCTCCTCTACAATTCTACCTAAGTGGAGAGTACAATCAAGTTCAAAGAAATTTCCCAATGAATCCTTAGAGATAATCATATTTTACATACTATAGAGTTTTTGGTCAACATGATACAAAAGATTATCCTATTCTAGAGAAGTATAAGAAGGACAAAGTTGTTTGAAATGTAAACATGGTAAGTGTAGAACCTAAATAAAGTGCCTTTATAAATGTTGTGACATGACAAAATCATGCATAAAAAGGAATCCCTCCACATGAGATGCCTCAATATTAGGGCATCAGAAAGGTTAGATAAGACAAATACCTAGATCTATCCATAGAAAATAGTCTTATGAATGAAGCTAAATAATTATTGAAAACCATTCAAAAATATGAAACTATTGATGGTGATGTTATATCCATTGGTGGATAAATGTATGGGCAAATTATGTACATCATACAATAAGATGGAGTTTTCACTATGCTAATGAATACACTAAAACTCCTAAGTACTCTACACAATGAAGACATATCATAAATCATCATGAACCTATTGCATAATATTTTTGAATGTGCATAACATGGATAGTAAAAGATAAAACTTTTGGTTTGGTACGTCAAGATGCAGAAACCATGGGATGTGGACATGTCGATTGACATTGACATTGTAGGATATGAAATCCCAAATATTATCTTTGATTTTGGTAGCATAATAAATATTATTCCCAGATCTACATAGGAATCAATTGGATGACCAGATCTTAGCTATAACCCACTAACTTTGAGCTTGGCCAACTATGAGAAATTTGAGCCTATTGGCCAATTGGAGGATGTTGAGATCAAATATGTAGATTTGTCTCCATGAGGAGACTTTGAGGTCATAGACATAAAGACTATGAAAATGCACTACCCTACCCTAATATGAAAGAAATGAGTATATGATGGTTGAATGAATATCAATATAGTACACAACCAAATTGAGGAACATTAAAGTGATAAGGTTGTGGTCATTCCCCTTAATAGAGTGCACAAACTATAAATAATTCTTGCTAAACCAAACTATCCACATGCTCCATAAGAAACTAGTTAGATGAAAGTTAATACATAGGAGAATCCCAATGCTCTACATGTAACAAAATTTAACTTCCTATACCAACATTCCAAACCTCAAGTATAGTCAATGCTTACCTAGAAATTTAATTTAGCATAATAATGGAGACAAAAAACAAAAGATACATAGCTAATTGTAAATCAATTCATTAGTGAAGATTGTAACTCCATGTCTATAAAATCACCCACTCACTCAAAAATTAAATCTTTTACTAATCCAATGATCACATACATGATTACATATAACCAACAGGGGAAGGCATAATACCCTAGGAAACAAATTCTTCTATAAATGGTGATTCAGATATGCATATCCTTAGCTAGGCCTATGAAAATAATAAACTTAGGCCCATGATGATGGTGTTTGTGTACAAACATCAGCTACATGTATATTATGCAATGGAGAACATCAATGATTTTATTCTATGACTACAAGTCTATATTCTAAATATTAATCAGTGGGTTATCACACTTAACTATGATTTGAATATATTTTCTTCAACTAAGTGGGAAACTCATCAGGATAATCAGTTGGAGTGGGATAATGCCTATGAACTCATGATCAGTATATTTTAGCTCCCATAATTCATCCACACTAACTAGAAATTTTTGTAATAAGGAGAGTGCCCTAAGACTCATGTACATAATTTTTTTAAAGTTTGAAATGTAGAATGTGTGGCACCTAAGTATTAGGCTCATATTTTTCACTATACACTAGCTCTACTACCCGTAAGATGGTACATGCACTAGGATCATAGGAGAGAAACCAAACATTGGGCACAAGTCGAGTGAATTTATAGAAACTTTTGTCCTTAAAGATGAAAATCCATTAGTCCATAATTTACTTCAAAAATTCAATTAATTTCTATGTCATGGGTGCATGGAATATGTGAGCATGACAATATAATTAACTTTGTAGAAAAATGTGGCTTTTGATCTTAATTTTTCACTCCAAAGGTATAAAGTTGCTAAGACTGAAGAATAGTATTTGATGCAACCTTGTCACTAAATCCAAGATGAGGTAGACAATGATGAATACTATAATTCTGATGTATATTTATATTTTAATGATTTATTTGGACATGAGTGGCCTTTAAAACCACTCAAGGACAATGGTGTAATTCTAACTAAAGAATATAAGTTGTGCAACATCTAGATCTTAGATAATGAAGGATAAAGGAAGATATAGGAACCAATGGATAAATAAAGCCATAATAGATATTAGTATCCTCTCAATAAATATGTCATTAACATTAGAACAAAGGAGGTTCCAAAACTGGCAAGTGTATGTGACTATTAGATGGACACTAAGATTTTAGAATCTCTACAACTTTTTAGGGACTACCAAGATGTATTCCCCACTAAGTTGTCATAATTTTGAGGAGTTGATCAATATATTTGTGAGATGCACATTTAATCAAAAGAGTACACAAGTCCAATCAAGAAATGACCATATAAACTCAACCCCAATATGAAACTAAAAGTAAAAGTAGAATTAGATAGGATGTAGGACGTAGTTATAATCTATTTAGTAGAAAAAGTTGACTAGGTAAGCCCAATAGTAGTAAAACCTAAGAAAATAGGTTAAATATGGGTATGTGGAGACTAATGCATTATAAATTATGCCTATGTACATGATCCATTCCCCATACCATTTACATATGAACTTTTAGAGTCTATCACTAGACACAAAGTATATGTATTTATAGATGGGTTTAGTGGATACCATCAAATTGTAATCATAGATTTGTATTGATCTAAAATGACTTTTGAAATAAAGTGGGATTATTTTTCATATGAATTCATGTTGTTGGGTTTGAAGAATGCACCTACGGTATTCTCATGCATAGTAGTCACAACATTTAAATATTTCATCCATGATTTATTGGAAGTTTACTTAGATGGTTGGGTAGTCTTTTCCCTATTTAAATAGCATTTTTAAAAGTTGAGTTTAATGTTATAATGATTTTTATCTTTGTCCATATCTTTAAATTTTAATAAATATATATTCTTTATACCTTTTAGTGTTTTACTTGGACATGTTGTTTGCAGTGATGGCATTTTGTTGGATTAGGATAAAAATCATAGTAATCATGAGTATGCCACCACCTATTGGTTCCACTATAGTGTGATCCTTTCTCAAACATACAAGATACTACCAAAAATTTATAAAAAGCTATGCAATGAAATAATCTCCATTGGAAGATTTACTACATAATAATGTGAAGTTTGTATGGACATCTATATGCCAAGAAGCTTTCATTAATCTCAAAATGTGATTGGTCACTATGCCTATATTTGTTTTCCCAAACTAGAATAAGACATTTCATGTACATATAGATGCTTAAATCATTAAAATTGGTGTATTACTTTCAAAACCTAGATATCCCATTCACTTTACTAGCCAAAAAATGTCTTGTCTAGATAAAAATTATACAACCATATAATGGGAAGCATTGGACATTTTTTTTGCACTGTAAAAATTTTGGCACTATCTTTTGGTGACATTATTCAAATTTTCCATAGACCATCAAGCTCTACATTACTTGGTCAATAAACCAATGCTAAGGTGATGAATATCTCATTGGTTGATGCTATTTTAGGAATTTCAATTTCAAATAAATGTAAAACTAGGTAGATAAAATGTGAGACATGACCACCTCAATCAAATTTTGAATAGTGAAGAGTTAAAATAACTCAAAGAAGACTCACTTTATGTGCACCTCGTCTCTAAAATTCTTAAAAAAATTGAAGGTATTTCCAACTTCCTTGATCCAGGAATCTTCCTTATACACTTTTAGGAATATGACAAAAATCATTTTGTGATCAGATCACTATCATACACTATCATTAAAGGAATGTTATATCAGTTGGGAAAGGATAAATTATTCCATAGGGTTGTCCTCAAACATTGTCAACCTCAACTCTAAAAGGAAGCTCGTCAAGGAGTTTTAGGAGGATATTTCATAAGAGAGACTACTACTAGAAATATTCTATAGAGTGGACTATGGTGGTTAAATTTATTTCAAGATGTACATAACTTTTTACAACATTACGATGTCTACCAATGTATGGGAAACCACTCTAGAAAGATGAGATGTTGTTTCAACCCATATTAGTAGATAATCCATTTAAAAAGCGGCATATTTAATTTGTATTACCAATCAACCCTCCATGAAAGCACACCAAGGTAGGGTATATCATTACTATCATAAACTATTTTACTAAATGGGTTGAAGTTACTACCACACCTAGCTATGGTGTGAAGGACACGATAAAGTTTTTATATGAAAACATCATTACTAGATTTTGATGTCTAATCAAAATAGTTAGGGATAGAGGAATGCACTTCATTGATAATACTATCAAAGATTTTATGAAAGAGTTGATGATTGTACATCATAAAAACACTGCCTATCATCCATAGGCAAATGGCTAGGCTGAAGATTTAAATAAGGTACTATGGAAAATGCTAAAAAAATATGCGATTTCAAGTATGATGATTGGGAAGATCACAATCCTATGATCGTATGGGCATATTTCACAAATTATATAAGATATATAATATTTACACCATTTTAGTTGGTGTACTGTCAAAAAGCAATCATACTAATGGAGTATCTGGCACCTAGTGAATGCATCGCTATGGTCATAAATTTAGGAGATCAAGAAGCTCTTAAAAATTGACTCTTGGAATTGAAAAGAATGGATAATTTTAGAAGAAGAGCATCATAGATGTAGGAAGTATATAAGTAAAGTTGGAAATCATGGCATGATAGGAACCTCTACCATAAGTAATTCCATAAAGAGTAACCAATTTTGTTGTATGATAGCCAGTTTAGAGCATTCCCAGGCAAATTGAAAATAAGATGGAAGGGTATTACATTATTCATGACTTAATACAGAAAGGAATGGTAATCTTAATGAAATTATAAGGAACTATATTTCTAGGGTGATTAAATGGATGTAGGCTTAAGCCCTACTTCTAATAGTCTATTTGATCTCATTCTGAAAGATAATTGGGTGCTGAGTAGCACCATATAGATTAGTATTTTTATAATTTTCATGTTTTCTATGTGTGTATATTTTATATTTGTTTGTTTGTATATGATTCTAGTAATGACAATGGTGAAATACATAGACCAAACATTGAGTGTACAAAATATACATAGGAAGAGCCACATGTACCAATGGCAAAGTCAAGGAGGAGCTAAAAAAAATTAAGTATAGGACAATAGATGAAATGTCACATTTGAAAGTTATCCATTGGATAATGGTCATCCACCAAAAATAAATTTAGGAGTTAAGGGTTGATGAATGCTATATTTAATGAATTGGTAACTAGTCAATATTAATAACTCATACCTCTCATACAGACACCTAAGGGCATAATGGTGTAACTATACACATGTGCTAATGAATAACTAATTTATTGGCTAGATAGGAAATTGATTCACCAAATATGCCATTGCATTCAAGATGAGTGGACAGCTAGGCATGGCCTTAATGTGGAAGCCAAGAGGAATGAAATTTATAAAAAACTAAGTCTATAATCCATGTTTGCATTTCATTCTTAGCACATTTTTGAGAGATAAAACTATTAAAAAGCCAAACCATTTTCTTTACATAGAGCACTCAAATGCATTCAAATTCATTCTCACATAATCATTGACACTATGTCGATAATCTAAACCCTCTCAGAAGCACAAAAGGAAACCATGGGTATTGACATGGTGCTTTGTAGACAAAATGTAGTGATAAATATCCATCATAATACCTATATGAAATTGAGTATAAGATATTCTAACATGACCCTATGGATGTTGTATAACCACTTGCCTTTGTGGTTCCCCATAGATTCCATAATACATATATTGAGCACCTAATCTAAATGCCAACCTTTGAAAACATGGGTAAATTCATTCAAGTATTACTTAGATGGTACAAAGACAAAGATATCTATTTGGGTTTGAATGAGATGGTCATCATTAACACATAAACCATGGCACAAACATTGGACATGCCTATGCAAGGAGATTCACTACTACCATATAAGACCAAGACACCACCAATTTTTTAATAAGTTCATAACTTGTATTTGTGATCAAATAGAGGAATCTTGATAGATGAGATCCTAGATGAACTTGTGCACATCCTTGTCTAGTGCATCACCAGGTGATTTTGTCAAATGACCAATTCTACCAAGTAAATACCAAAGGGAGTTATGGACATTACACATAGGATGATGCACTAAGGTAAACAATTTAATTGGATAAAATATTATGTATAATAATTGATCAAAAACATTGTAAATTATTAAACCACCCAAAGGCAAATCTTTTAGTACTAGTTTCTGATCCTTCTCCTTTGTTTCACATCGTGAAAATCACCTGAGGGGGAAGTGAACCTAGATACAAACTAATAACTAGTGAAAAAATTCTATAATATTATCTAGATACAAGAATAGGGATCCCTCACACATTAGGTGAAGTTTAAATTATGGTGGGAGGAGTTCTTATATCTCATCACAACACACCCACGAGTCCAACTAGATGTCCTCCAATATCTAGGATAACATACCAATGTCATGTTGCTACCAAAGGGAGTTGTTATTACAATCCATGAGTTACCATGATAACCCTTCAAACCACTTCCATTTTTCATTATAATGGATATGGCATAGGATATTTTTTATAGATAAAAGGAACATGGAACAAGGTGAACAAATCCTCTACAATCCATACTAATGAGTGCAGACATTCTTACAATGCAAATAGTAGAATTGGTATCTAATTCAAATTAACAAAAGGGGAAGTGCAAAGAAAAACCTCACCTGCTATCAACCCCTTTAAATAGCACAACACATACCACACCAACATAGAAGGATGACCTAAAGGTACCCCAGATAGATGGTTCTTGCAATCTCATGGAAATGGGAACTGATGCATAGAAGGTCTACCAAGTCATGTTGGCAAACATGGATAGAGACTATTAAGATGAAGATGAAGAAAAATAATTGTTTTTTTAGAAGGTAGTGTGCACCATAAATATCCAAAAGTAGGTCTCACCAAAAATATGGGTATAACTCCCCACCTATCCACCTTCCATCATTTTGGATACATTTGAAGAGGAGGAGTGACATCAACACATAATATAATTATTCCCACAAATGATTACTCTAATATTTGAACCAAATGTTATATTCACACCCCTACTAGAGAGTCCACCAGAATCAATTAGACATAATTTGTGAATGATATAGGATACCATAGTCTTACCTAAACTTGAAGAATGCACATTTGGATTAACAGTTATTGAGTAGGAAACATAACTTTCTTTGGAATATTCTACACCACCACCATGACATAGATTGGTCACCATAATAAAAAATAATTAGTAGTTACCAGGTATACATTGAGGAATATATACCATCATTGCATTCATAAAAGGATAAATAAATTACACCAGAGTAAAGTAGAACTAAAGAATAATAGGCTAGAAGAGAAGAAGCTACTCACTCTATCGAATGTAAATTCTCAAAGGAAGAGAAGTAAAAAATAAGGAAGAACAAAAATAATGAGAAAAAAAAACAATTCAAGGAAGTGGATTCCTCTAAAAAGGCTAAGGAAGTAGAGGTAGAATTTCATAAGGCTCAATAGATGGACCAACAAGATCAGGAAGTAGCTGCTATAAAACAAGTTCAAGAAGAGAGAGAGAGAGAGAAGAAGGAAAAAGAAGAAGAATAAAAATGGCAACAAGATGTAACATTCCAAGTGCATCAACATGTAGATGAAACTACCATGATGAAGGCATAACATGATTAATTCCTATGTAAATAGTAAGCATAGGTAGAAGCACAAGCTTAGGCATAGGCCCAAGATGTGTATGAATAAGAATTGAATAATAAAGAAGAAGAGGATCATATGAAGAAGAAAGAACAAGATAATAACTAGAAATAATAAGAGGAGAGAAAGAAAAGAGAGAGAGGAAGTTTAAGAGAAATAGAAAAAGGAAGAGGAAGAAAAGAGTAAGGAAGAATACCATAGAAGGCATGAAGTAGAGAAAAAGAATAAATAACAAGAAGAGGAGAAAAGGAAGATGGAGGAAGAAGCTAGGAAGAATAAATAGGAATAAGAGGATAGAAAGAAGAAGGCTAAGGCCATTAATCGAATCTAGTAGTAGAGGCCATATCAGGATAGCAATCACCCACCATGATGTAGACCTTAACTCAACTTCTACAGGATCTACTAGGAAGTGTATGGCTCTAGGATGTTCTAATAGTCACTACTTGATGTACTACTTTCTCCCTTCCTCTAGAGACCATGCCATGATAGGATACTATAACAACATCTAGCACATTGGCTACTATTCCAGTTAGTCAAGAAGCATCCTTGGATGTCTCTTACATATTTTTGAAGAAAAAATTTGAGAAAACATAGCATTTCAATAATTTATCACCCAAAAGGTAGCCTCCCTAAAACAAGAGAAAGACCAAGCAAAGGATGAGGACATTGAACTATGGGCATGATTACATGAATTAACAAAGGCTATTGAAGACACTTGTTTAGATTTGGCTTCATGATTCATTGGTGAATAAATCATGTTGGATCACCATAGGTTAACAACCCTGGTAATGGATCTTACCAAAGATTGGTGCATCATATAACAACTTTATACACTTAGAAACTTGAGATATAGTGTGAAGAATGATGCCATAAATTTGATTACTACTATAGTATTATCAGGGTATGTTTTACATCACAACCCTTTGATCACATCAAATTTCATGTAGTCTTTTGGATTAAAAGTAGCAGCTTGACAATTCCCTAACCAACTCTAGCAAATATTTCAATGCATCTACCATAACCCACACAACCATGCACAACTTGATTGCATCAATTGATGAAATTTAAATTTCCCTTTATAAATCATTAAATTCTTGAGATAATTTCTATGAATGACTTCTCAACTAGAAAAAAGACTTACAATGTAGTGTATTTACAAGGGAATAAGTAGAGAGACATGCAAAAAAGTTAGACCAACTGAGTGTAGAGATTCAATTAAAGTTCATAAATATAATGGCTAACCTAAGTGTTATAAAAAACAAAGATTTGAAGGAACTCATTAATAATTATGCACCAATTCACATCTTGATTCACATGGTCTAAGAAATCATACTTGATTGGGATGCATTGAAAACTGACTTAGATCCATTCTGTAGTGAGGTGACTTTGATGCTCAATGTTCCTATGTACTTGCCACCTTCGAAACTCTAACAAGTTATCATGCAACACATGACCTCTTATATAGAGGTCAAGATTACTATTATTTTGTCTTCATCAAAAACACCACCTCTTACTATTTGATTACTGTGTAATGCAAAAATTTTGAGAAAAATGTATAATTTTGAATAACTTTTTGTATTTGGGATGACTAGTGAGATAAGTGGGACTGGGATGGATAAAACACTATAAAGGGTGGCCACCTAGTTATTCTAGCCTATTAAAAACATAAAAGGGTGGTATGATGGTACATTTATTAGTTAAAAACCCAAAAGAGTGGCTAAGTAGTGCACAAGAGGTGAAAACTACAAATGAAGCTTTGAGCGATTACTATGACTCTATCTAGTCTACCCATAGTTTTTGCTTCTACCCTTAGCACATAGATGAATTAACCTATGATTTTGTCTCAATATGAGAGAATATTTTTATTTTGAGAAAGTGTTTGGAGAAGAAAACTATATAATAAAGTTTCATAAAATATTTCTCTGAATATTCATGTGTTATATATGAATTTGTCAGCTAATGTATTTTAAACTATCCTCTCAACTTATGAAAAGATATAATATGAATAATATATTCATTTTTGTGCCAATATATGAATAATAATATGAACAATAAAGAACATAAGTGACTATAAATATGTATGCTTGTATGAATAAATTGATGACCTTTTATTGAGATCAATATAGACTTTCTAGTTCATGATTACTAATCAAATATCTTATGTTAATCCTTGTTTGTGTTATCATGTTTAATGCTTTGGTTTTATCTCTATTAATGTAAATTTAATGATTTGTATCTTTTAATAACTCTTGGATAATCTTAGTTTCTACCTATCATATGATCTTTCACTTCTATCATGTTTTAGGTTAACATGAATTCACTACACCATCCTATGCAGACTACCAAAACTTAGCTATCCTCATCCTTAACATGTTCTATTAAAATAGGTACCTCTACTAACATTCTTATAAGAATACATAAATATTCAAATAGATATATTTCATGTATATATGTACTCAACAATATATAGATATGGTATATAAATGTCACCTATCATCTATAATTCTAATCATAGACTTCATATGATTCAAAACATCAATATAACCTTCTTATACATCGATGATATATTATAACATATTAATATTCCTAAATCATTAATAAATAGAGTGATATAGTTAATAGGATATTTATATCCATATCGAATCACCATCTAGTTATAACCTATGACACTCTCATAGTTTATTATAATAGTTTAAACATAAAGATCCCCATTTCTAACAATTAATCAAAAAAATCCCCATATTATGATTACACAAATACAAAAAAATATATACATAACTATTAACATCATAAAATAAAGGCTCATTAATAGTTTATATGCTATTAGCATAATCAAAGAATACATTGTCCTTGTAAATGATATTGGTGATTTGAAATATCAAATGGTTATACACTATTAAATAAAGTGGTCAATAATAATGGTTTATAAATCATTGGGATGTTAAAATACATCCATTATGTGTGAATACATCATCCTTGTATTTCTTTTAAAGTCTCATGTTTTAAAACAATATAAACATAGAATTTCTATGGATATATGTAATCGAATTCATTACTAAAAGTGCATAGTCCAAGTAATTTGTAACATACTTCCAACAATACATTAATTTGATCAAGTTATTATTTTAGCTCATTGTTTTTGGATACATATACAGTTATCATATATAAATGATAGTATCAAGTGACTTCAAGCTATCAAAACAAAATATTTCTTGTAAACTTATTTCATTCATAAAATTGACTCAAAATCATATTTATTTAAACTAAACAAAAGGCCTACTTAATATAGATATCTACTTAGAATTTTAGAAAATCATTTGAATGAAGATATACATTATAGTTTCAAAATTTGATCTCTATGCAAATCATGCCATCTGCCAAGGTTTCAAAATAAAACAATTTTATGCCTATACAGGAAGCTCACTATGCTAAATACAATAGTCTCAGCTTCATTATTTATATCTATTGTATATTATTTACATGTATTTACCATATATATTATACTTTATTTAATGTTTAAATGCACCTACATATCACCCTATATTATTCAAACTACTACTACTACACACACACACACACACACACACACACACACACACACACACACACACACACACACACACACACACACACACACACACACACACACACACACACACACGTGTGTGTGTGTGTGTGTGTGTGTGTGTGTGTGTGTGTGTGTGTGTGTGTGTGTGTGTGTGTGTGTGTGTTTTAGATGTATTTAGATCAAATATATATAGATTACTTCACTGATTAAAACTCATATCACTATTTTAAAGATATTTTTATATCTTTAAATCACTATACCAAGTTGATGTATTTAAATCATTATATATATATATATATATATATATATATATATATATAACATATATATAAATCATTGTCACTTCTGCATCATATATTCAAGTAATAACTAGGTGATGTATTTAAATGTATACATATTAATATATCCATATTTAAATATATACATATTATCAAAATTAATGTGAATCATATACATGATATATTTAAATCATTATTATAGTAAAATATATATAACATTTTAATTTCCCTACATATGAGTCTATATATCCTAACATGATAGGATATTCAGGATATTCTAGCATGATAGGGAGAATTAGGATATTTATATTGCATATTCTAACATGATAGTGTATAATTACTATCTACTCATATTTGAAAGTATATTGTTATACCACTAAATCAAATAATTTTATAAATACATAGTTCATTATAATAAAATAATAAATAGATATCTATTTTACACAGTCATGTATTTCTCACAATTCACAAAAAAAAAAAATTAACATCACCTACCTTCATTCGCCCTACTGCTCCTCTTCCCTAAGTCACTTTGTTCCTTCTCCTTACTTTGTAATCTCCAATTCATGCCCTTCTCTACTCTCTTTTGATTTACATGCCATGCCTCTTTTCCTTTTATTTCTTTGTATGAATATGTGTTTTTTTTTAAAAATCTCTCTCTTTTTCCATTTAAATCTTGTATTTGTTATAAATATTACTATTATTTTTGTGTTATTCTATTTTTTTAAAATCTTGTTATTTCCTTTAAATTTTTCCTTTCTCCTTTAAAGATACCATTTTTTAATTTACCCCCAAAGCATGCTTTAAATATTTATTTTATTTCTAATTTTCTTTTGGTATTTATATGTTTTGTAATGTCTTAATAATAATAATATGACTTAATAATAAATAAATAATTACTTAGTTTAAGTAAATAATAAACTCATTAATCATTAATTTTAGATTAACACCATTGACTATTTTATTTCTAAATAATGTCTAGGTTAGTTTTTAAATTAGCCTAGGATAACAATATAATTTGTTACTATCTTAGCATAGGTAAACATTTATCAATATGACTAATGTAAATCAATTATATTCCTTTTTATAGTAATTAGGTATTCTTAAAAAATCATAAAAATAACCTATCAATGTTCTCAAACATTAATAAGACATGATGGTTAGGATAGATGCAGTAGTAACCAAGTACTGATCATGCAAATTTGCATTAAATCATGATTTCCATAACATGACATAAGCATACACCCACATTATACATTCAATCTATGTTTAATATCCATAATGCAATCAAATAAGATTAATTCCACATAGGCATAAATATGAACTAACACACAACTAAAATTCATAAATAATTATCTAAATGTAAAAAGCATAAAAAATGTACTATCACTAACCATTTAAACTATGCATTTGATGTGTAATATTTAATGTGGTGTGTGCATGGGTTCTAGCCATTCCTCTATCATCCACCAACACCTCCATCTATGTCACTCTCTCTGATGATTCTTTCCCTCCATCATGCTCTGAGGGATGAATCCCTCCTACATATAACTCATGGCAAGAAGGTAGTTAGTTTATAACATTGTGACATATATAATAAAATACTATTGTAATAAAAATTAACATGATTTAAACGTAAATAGTATATAATACAACTAACTCATAAAAATGTAACCAAGTTACATATAATTGTCCCATAGGAACATATGAATTACATCTTAGTTAATAATCAAATAAAGTCACCAACTATAAATATATATGGATAGTCAAGTAAGTTTTCTTAGTGAAGAATCAGTAAGTGATAGTTTTGGTCTCACATTAGCTCCATTTTTCAAAGAAATACATTGACACGTACATCTATCTAGGGTTTTTTCCTAGTGATACCTTTAGGAGGTGATGGGATTAAATTTGATGAGCTCTTAATGATGTCTTGATGGATTCCTAGGATATTAGTTGTAGTATGACTCTCTTCTAATTTAATGACATGACATGATAAATATTCACTACTCTTGGTAATATCGAGCCCTTTTATAATGCCTTTTGACACTTAGTCAAATTTCAAGAAGTTTCATGATATATCTCAACATCAACAACACTTTAAACTTATGGGTTAGTGGGATGATTCCATGTGTCATAGTCTTGGTGACCGAATGTCTTAGAACCATATGAACTAATGTAATGCCTCTGGGCTAGTAGGTTAAATAGATATTACCACATCACATGATTACACTGACCTGATATCTTGAATATTTTTGTAAAAATCATGGATCCCCTAGGCAAGTAGGTAATCAATACGATGCCACATGGTGAACTGATACTTCGTTATTTAAGTGATAGTTAGCATTTAATTTAAATCCTCAGTAGAACAATGAAAGAGTGAGAATGATCCACATAGAGGTGGTAGGCCTAGAGCACATAATAGTAGGAATGATCAGTAAATAGGATAACACTAACTAGAAATCAATAGAGCCTAGTTAAGATAACTCAAGGAAGTGGTAGACAAATAATAAACTTCCATGTGTAGTGAAGTGAATAGGGATATGACACATGGAGTCCATAGACTATATCCTAGGTTTAATGGATTAAAGGGGTGACACAACCAAGTAAAAAATGAGGTGGTGAATGGAATGACACTATGTTAAAAATAAACCAACCTAAAATTCATAGACTTTTTTGCCATAAAAATAGCAAAAGGTAAAATTTGCATAGTGGCTTTAATACAACTCATAGAGTGGGTAGAAAAATAGTAAAATTTGGCCAAGTAATTATGGTACTATGTACATGAGAAGTAGGAAGACACTAAAGACAAGTGCAGTCTTAAAGAGGCATGAAAATATGGCCAAAATTAATCCAAAGGAGATTAGAGTGGTTGATCCACCTGATTCATTTATATCATGATTGATCATGGGTTCCCATCCATTTCAATTAGAACCTTGATTGCTTCCCTAATCATCATTAAAACTTTTAAATGTCCCAATAGTGGGTGAGATGGAATCAATGACCCATGGGCTTCCCATTTCCTTTAAAATCATTGGTTTTATATTATAAAATAGTCAACATTTATAGTCACATTAATGCTACAAAAAAATTTCCCTCCACGAGCCCCTTTTACTACCTAAGCCTTTCATTTTAATGAGAAATTAGTTTGTCTTTCTTCATGATTATTTATTATGTGTGTGTTTTTGGTTTATTGATCTTTACCTATGGTTAATTCTTACCCCTCTCATTATTATCCATCCCTTTACACCTCTATGAAAAATTTGGCTCTCTCTTTTATGTCGTATGATGTGAATGCCCATGTATATACAAGCATTATCTATGGTTCATTTTTCATTCCTCTTAGTGATGTATTTCGTCTTGCACTTCCATGTGAATTACTTATGCAATTGATGAATTTAATTTGGAGATTGTGTGATATTTTCTCACCCTCTACAATTTGTGGTGTGTTTTTCAAGGCCTATAGAGATGATTTATCTAGCCTTGGTGCATCACCATTTCCATTTTATCATTCTTTCTCATTTTCCCCTCAAGTTTTATATTTGGGATTAGTAGTATATTCAATTTTAACTCTTTTAGGCCTACATGTTGATCCTAAATCATATGAATTTATACTATAAGGAATATTTAATTATTTGGAGGTTTCTCTCAAGGAGCACAAGAGTCCAACACCTTCTAGGATGATCCCATTATCTCAATGAATTATTTCTTCCAATTTGGTAGGTGGATGTTCCAAGTGATAATAGTTTTTAACATTCCTAGTTAGATTGAGTTTGATGATCCTAACATCATCTATTGAAGAATTTTTGTTTGATTTTTAGTTCATCTTGACTTATATGGTAGTATATTCAAAACCATAGTGACTATAAGTATCAAATCTACTAGGTCAAGTAGTTCGAGTGCTTAAAAATATGTTTTTCCACCCCCATTTCATGAAAATGGTGTTATTATGCCTTCATGTTTCCCATATCAAGATGAAAGTACTCTTGGTTTCACCCAAAATCAGCCTAAAAAAATAAGGTACTAACCTCCTTATAGTTTTTTCCTCCCTTCTACCCTAGCTCAACCCTTTTGGCCATATACTCATGCTTTTAGTTAGCCTTGTGAAAGCAATGTTATTCCTAACCAGTTATAATTCAACTAAAAAATGAAAGAGATTGATAGAGAGATGGATTATGGTAGGTATTAAGAAGATCTTTATTAACAAACTTATTTAAATCATCAAGAGGTTAACATGAAAGAAAGGTATGATGAATATTTTTTAGCTTAGGTAGATTATAGTCATATAAGATCAGATACACTAAGTGCTTGTTAAAGTGCAAGAAATTAGACCTTAGTTAGCACTTTCCATCCCTAGTTTTAAATAAGTTGCTCCCAAAACTATAGACAAACATATAAAAAGGGAAGATTCCACATTTTAAATATCAAGCTTCAAGCAAGGTAAACCCTCTGAACTTCTAAGTAAGCCTCTTTGTTACATAATTTCAATTTTTAGAGGTCCCCATCCTTTAAGAACATATGAAACTCAACCATGGCATCCTTATTGTACTAATAATTATAATTTTGGTATCCCCAACCTTGTGAAGGTCACTCCTAATTAATGAATTGAAACTTCTTTCCCTCTTACCATCTCCCTTTTTAAAAGAGGACCCATTGTATGGAGATAAAAAGAAGACCATTTAGATGAGTATAAGGATATTTAAAGTGAATATGAAAATGAAATATTTATTTTCATCCATCTTTGTGAAAATATACTATAAATTTTTTACCTACTTCAAGAGGAAGATGAATATGATCAGCTAGAGTAGTAGAATAGTGGGCATGTGGGTAAGGATGGAGAGGAAGAAGACAATATTGATGAAGAGATAACATGTTTCTCTAGTCAAGGTTACATTTAGGATAGAGATGATGAAGATATATCTTAGATAAAAGAGATTCCATTATCATGGAGGAATAAGAGGATTAGTCTAGTTGGTAGGATTTTGATGAAGATAGAAAATAAATAAAGTTTAAAATTGAGTTCATCATTCCTCATGACCATGAAGAGTTTTAGGAATGTCTTGAATCAGTTCAAGAGGTTATAATTTAGGTTAAATAAAATGTTTCATTCCTTCCCAAGTATGTTCTAATTCAAAAATAATTCCAATATAACTCAATTCATCCTCTTGAGGGAGACTTGCCCTCTAATTTTGATTGGAGGCAAGAATCTAACTTTGAAAGGAGTAGAAAAGAGCTAGAAGAAGATATTTATTGGGATGATATAGAGGACTTGTAATCAAGAATTTAATCCAAAAAGACATGAAATATACAAGAAATAAATGATAAATATTAATCTTAGGTGGAAGTGACCATGTTTCCAAATGAGCCACTAAGATAAGAAAATTTTAATTAGCTAGATGATAGAGTAAAAGAGTCTAGCTATGAGATCAAGATTGATTGTTCAAGATTTATCTTGATAATGGGATGTTCTATAAAATACTTTTATTAGTTGGAGGTTGATAAGGATAAACCATCATAAGTTGTGTTCTATCTAGAGCACAAAATTAAACATCAAGAAGGCCAAAACCAACCTACTTATCTACTCCAAGATAGTTATATTTTTAGTTAACTTAAGTGGGTAGGTGAGTTTGTTTTTGTACTTGAAGAAGGATATCACTAGTTCATGAATCATACAATCCTCTCCCACCTTTGGTTATCTACCCTTAAAAATGAAAAAGTATTCTAGATTGGTATGAAAATGTAGTTATTTTATAGAAGTAGCTAATGGATTCATTTAGGTGGCCTTTTGTTTAGTTAGTTTAGGGTAGGTTAGTTGAATTTTATTTCCTTAAAGTGTTATGACACATTATTTTATATATTTTTTTCCATAAGTGCCTATGTGTAACTTGTAATAGTTTTATTTGGTTTTATATTCATGCAAGTGCCTTTGGCATAGTTTTTGTGTTTCCTTCTCTCTTTTGTTAGAAGAATTTTTAATTTCATAATTAGATGAGGGAGTAAGTTTTAAAGTGTGCTATAATTATAGATTAAATTTATATGGAATGGTGTTTGAAGGATATCATGAATCTTTGAAACATTTATGGGGTATATCAAAGACAAACCTTGAGAATATTTTCAAATTATCATTTCATTTATTCAATGGTTGACCAAATAAATTGTATAAGTGTTTCAATTTTAGAATTTTTGGGTGATTATATGAATTAATTATAATTAAATTAATTTAAATCCTATGGGATTCCTCCTTAGTAGGAAAACAACCTGTTGAGGTCATTAGAATGTTGACCAGTTTTTGTCACCATGAAAGAGCAATGTTCGATCTTCATTCAAGGATTTATAATAACTTATAGGATTATGAATAATTAACTAATTTTTAATAGTCACTTGTAATCCCAAAGGGAAGTTTTATTATTAGAGGATATATGAGTTTTAATCTCTTAGCAATTCAAGGAAGTGATTTGATACTTAGCCATTTTGAGTTTTTCTTAAAAATAAATTCAAGAGGTGATGATATTAAATTTTATGGGCCCCAGATGACATATTGATATATTATAGGGTTTTTAGTCATATCAAGACTATATTTTAATAAAATATAACCACAAGATAATTATTTATGACTCTCGATGGTCTCAAGCCATTTTAAAATTCATTTCAATAATTAGTCAATTTTTAATAAGTTTCCCAGTGACTCTCCACATTAGAATCATCCCAATATATAAGGTTAATAATATGATTCCATGTGTCATAATAAAAAATAACCAAAAAAATAGAACCATTTTAGCTAGTGTAATACATTTAAGATAATGGGTTAGCAATATCCTTCTACATGGCATGATCTTGTTGCTATGTTATCCTATATATTTTCATACAAATCATGGAACCCATAGGTAATTAGGTAAGTGAGATGATTACATGTGGTTAAATCTCACTTTAATAAATAATGAATAATAATCATTAAATTTTAATCCTCAACCAATAAACATAAAGAGTGATACGGAGCTATGTGGAGGTGGCAGGCTCCAAGCACACAATGGTAGGAGCACCCAGTGAATAAGAGAACACAAACTACCACTAAAAATAACTCAAACAAGAGAGATTATGGAAGGGGTAAATAAATAATAAGCTATCACATGGCCTAAATTCTAGACCCATAGTTTAGAGTTTGAAGTGAATAGGGAGATGACACGTGGAAGCCATAGACTGTAGTTGGGGCTCAATGGGTTAAGTGGGTGACACAACCAAGTAAAAAAGGTGGTGGTGAATAGAATGGCACCATGTAATTAGTGTATAAGCCCAAATTTTATGGGCCATCCAACATCAAAACCATAAAATAAAACAATTTCATAGTGGCTCAATTGTAACTCGTGGAGTGGGTGGAAAACTAGTATATATTAACTAAGACATTATGGTAACATGCACATGGGGAGAAATAAGATGCCAAAGGTAACTATAAAATTAAGGAGGAATTTTAGATAGTTTAGTAGACATGGATAAATTCAATCCCAAGGATATTATATTTATTGAGCCATCCTTTTATCTTTCATGATTGAGAATGAGCACCCATCCATTTTAATTATAACCTTGAATGCTTCCCCAATCATCATTATAATTTGTAACTACCTTAATATTGGGTGAGATTGAATCAATAACCTATGGGTTTCCCACTATCTATAAAATCCTAGGTTGTACATTATAAAATGGTCAACATTTTTAGACACATTAATGCTTCCAAAATTTGCCCTCCACAAGTGCCTTTTACCATTTGAGCCTTACATTTTAATGAGAACTAAGTTTTCCTTTCTTCATGATTATTGCATTATATATGTGTTTTTGGGTTTTTTATATTTTCCTATGGGTAATTCTTTTTCCTCTAATTTTTATCCATCCCTTCACACCTATATAAATAATTTATATCTCTCTTATAGGTCATATGCTATGTATGTCTAGGTCTATAAAAGAACTATCTATGGAACATTTGTCATCCCTATTAGTGTTGTATTGTATACTAAACCTCTATGTAAATTAATTATATAATTCAAGAATACATTTTGGATATTGTGTGATATTTGATCATCCTATACAATTTTTAGTGTATTTTTCAAGTCCTGTAGATGTGCTCTAGCTAATATTGGTACATCACTATTTCCCTTTCAGCATTCCTTCTCCCTTTTTCCCTCAAGTTTTGGATTTATGATTAGCACATATTTCCTTAAAGATATTTTTAGCCTAAATTTTAATCATAAAATAGATGAATTTAGATTATAATTAAGCTTTCATTCTCTGAAGGTTCATCTTAAGGAGTGCAAGAGTCCCACACCTTGGGGGATGATCCCATTATCTCATCAAACCAATTCTTCTAATTTGATAGGTGCACGATTTGAGTGATAACACTTAAATTATGAATAATGTTATTGGGTAATAATAAATAAATAAATTTAATTAAATGCCCATATTTTCCTAATTTTTACATAATTTTTTGATATGAAAAATTTGGGAATGACAAATTTGAAAAAATAAGCACAATTTAAATAAGAAAGTGTAATTATCAAAGAGTAAATAATGAAATCAAATTTAACTAAGAAATATATTCTTAAGATGGAAGTTGAAAATCAAGATTTATCTATTAAAATTGATGTCACAAGTATGATTTCATAGGGAACAACTAAGAAAGCATTCCTTGTATCTAGATCCTTTGATTTTTTCTCCTCATAGGGATGGAAAATAATGTACCAATTTTCTGATTAATATCTCTCATGAAATCAATGTTTGCAGTATGAAACTCTAAAAATATATTAAATATGTCAAATAACACTTGAATATGGCCACTTCATATAGACTATACATCATATACATTGAGTTTCCTATAACTCTTGATCCAAAAACATGTTTTATTGTATTTAAAAATAGCCCTAATTTGTCACAATATAAGGTTGAACTAGGAATAAAATGGATGAGATCAATGGAAGAAAATAATGATAATAATTATGACTATATTAAATTTTAACATGAATATGATACTTTTACCATTTCAAGAGAGGAAGCATTTTTAGAGCAGGAAAAGAAAGAAAAAATTGCTCCTTTGAATAGTGCCCAAATATTGATATATAATTATTATACAAACACAATTGAGATAAATAATACTAAGGATAAATGACATGTTGAAGAACACAAAAATATAATAAAACAACTGCAAAATATATCTTGGTTGGTTTTTTATATCCTTATACATATATAATATATGATTTTAATGAAAAAAATTAAACTGTAGAACACAAATTCTAATTACATGCATGATACAAATATACATATGAGCATCCCCTTGTTGATATATTTAACTAGTAGGAGAATAATCTATTTCCATAGCTTCTTAATGTTTTCTTGATTACTCATCCAAGTTTTTCTTTTACGTTGACACGCATATGTAGATATGATTTTACATTGATCATTCTGATATTCCTTGGCTTTTTTTTCAATTGGCCCTTACCTTTGATTATTTACCTTGATCTAGATATCCATGAAATATATCCAAAAATGATACATACTAATTTCTCAACCCTACATATAGACTATTTATACTTGCTATCATTATGGTTTACATTGAGCTTATATGATAATAAAGATTTATGCTTACATATTATATGAGAATATAAACTAATTCTTCCTCATCCTCATCCACATCCCACATACTCTCCTGAGATCCAATGTTATAATTCACATATATAGTGGGGGCATGTTATTTACTTTCCATTCATCCACATTGCCATGTTATTACAGTTAATGCACACTATGCCTTTGACAAATGCTATGGCTTGTTTGGATCCCTTTCATTATTATTTTTGTAATAATTTTCAATTGGACTTATTTTATTATTTAATTTATTTTAAATATTAAAACACATACATAAAAAAATAAAAAATTAATATTCAAAAAATAAAAAATCAAGACCTAACCATTGTGGTCTTAATTTTCACCCATAGAAAGAGTTATTAAAGCTCCCTCCAACTAAGCCACAAAATGAGAACAACCTCAATATGTGGGTATCCTATGGTGAGGTTGAACCTTTAGAGAAGGATAGCTTCCTTTTGGATTTATCACCTAAACTAACATTTAACTTAGAAAAGGGAGAGAAATAGACACTAATTACATGAAAACATGTAAAAATGAGGTGATGTACCAATATTTTTAGCACTTATAATTGCACAAGACACACTATAGGACACTTTTAAGGCTAATAAGCTTCACTTCATTAACTATTTGAAAAGCTTAGATGTAAGTGTTTCACTAAAAGGTAAGAAATAACTACTAATCTAGCATGGGAGGGTATTTATCCACTTCTAAACTAATCAATAGCCTATATATGCACTTAGAATGACCTGTGAGAGGTACCAAACACTTCATGAAGGTGAGGGAATTTAGACAGAGGAAAAAGAAAGCATGGATTCACTTAACCACATCAATGAACTCATAAGAAACACTTCAATTCAACTTGAAAATGGATTAATTCAATATTTATTATATCAAATAGTTGTTATAGTACAAATTTGGCATAAACAAAACATAAAAGTCTATACCTCTAAGAAATATATCTAAAAGCTAGCCCTTTAAAATGGGACCAAAATGGAATATGTAAGAGAAGGGGGAGATAGAGAGAGAGGGAACTAGGTAGATAGCCATCAATAAATGTGGCCCAACCACTTTTGATCAATTATCATCGATCCAAATATGTTGAGTCATAATCCATCATACAGGAACAAGTACCTAAGGACATTGGAATACTAAAATGCTCCACTATCTCCCTCACTCATGCTTGATGTTATTTACATTATACAATAGTTTCTTGGGATTCTTGCTTGATGTTCCTTCTGATATTTCTTGCATAGATACCATTATACCATTACTCATAAATCTTGAATATAGGTCTATTAAAGATGAAAACCAATCACCTTATTAGTTTTTATATATCCATGATTGCACTGAAGATCTTCAGGTTAGGGATCTTGATCCATAAACAAGATGTAAAACCTACATCTATAATATTTTGAAAGGTTTTTTATAGATTTAATGGTGTTATCCTAACTCACAAAGTCTAATCATGGTAGCCTAGATCATGTTTGATTTTGCATTTATTTATTTTACCTATTTGAGGTTGTGGAATCCTTTGTCTAATGTATTTGCCTGAAAGGAATCCTCTTGGGCTACTTGTTCTATTTAAATACCTAACCACTTTAAGATTAGATACATGTTTGCATCTTGTGATTATATATAAATCAATCAAATCTTACCCATTTATTCTTGTATGATAATTTATTTGGCTCACATGATTACACCATGTGGCAACCTCGTGTGCATCCTGAGATCATTAACTCTTTGACTTTTCTCACACCATCAATATTTTAGGAATATTTGAATGCATACCATTGATTTATTAGGAGTGTACTATAGTCATGACACTTTTCACCTTTATATTTTTCCTCACGATCCTATGACTAGTTGACCTCTCACTTGTTATTGATCTTCATTTGTATAATTGAACATGCTCCATTGATCTATCTGGTCCCACTAACTTCATTATCAATCATATGCCATTGGATATTATATTAGCTTCTATTATATTAAAACTTTTTAGCTTTGATTTAAACGTTAGGATCCATTTGAAAATTTTTAACTCAAACACCTACTTCTCATGGCTTAAATTTGACATTCATATGCATGTCTTATAATACTAGTTTATCTTTGAAGGCTAATATTTTGAGATAGGAAAATCATCAAGATACCAAATTTTCAAAATACCTTCTTATCATGAAAATTTCATGTCCAAGAAATATTTTAGCTATGTTTTATCTCTTAGGTGATCTTATGAAATGCTCAACTGAACTAACCTAGTCATTCTTGTATGATGTTCTGTGATGATTTAGCTCCTTAAATTTACCAAGTATACACTTTAATATTACTTAAAGTGTATTAATTTTTTTGTAAAAAACATGTGATCTTCATTTGAAGGATGTCTAGTCCTTCTTTCATAGGATCACTCTTCAAGGGGACACTTCTCATCTTCAATCCCAAACCTATAAAAGGTTTGTTATATAGGCCATATTTGGCCAACATATTTAATGACTTAGTTGGGAAGCATACCTACTATGCTTGGGAACTCAGATCATTTATAAATTCTTCAACTCATTAAAAATCATAATTTTGGTCCATGGTTACAAGAAACCTTATTATTTTTAATAAGATAATAGTTCCACCAAGATAAGGAAAGAAAATAGAAAATAGGGAAGTTAATCTAACTAAACAATTGTGCAAAAACATGCACACTTAGGACCAAACACAAGAAAACTAATGTCCTAGAAAAACACTTGAAGGAAATCAATAAACAAATTATGTTTAAGGAACTCAACTTCCTTAATAGTAATGTTTTTGATATATCTCATTAACTAGGATAGGAAGCTTCTTTCCATCCATTTTATCAAGTTGGAAGGCATTGTGGGGTTTACAACTATAGACTATATATGGACCACTCAAAAGAGATTCAAACTTTTTTTGCCTTCCTAGTTTAGATATGTCTTCATCCTACTTGAGGACAAAATCTCCTCCTTTGAAACTTTTTAAATAAGATTTCTTATCAAAGGATCTCTTCACCTATGCTTGATGGGCTTCCATGGCTAACATGTATTTATTTCAAACCTTTTATAATTACATAATCTCAACATATATAATTTCCATTAGCTCATTATCCAATATCTCAAGTTGATGCATTAGTTATAAATCAAGAAACTCAAGAGAAATAAGAATTCTTGCTTCCTTACCATATACCAACTTGTATAGAGAGTTGGCTATTGATATTTTATAAGTGGTCCTATCATCTCATAGATTCAAATTTAGCTTGAGATTGTATGACCTATGACTACCTTCAATAGTCCTCCTTATGATCTTCAATAGGTTCTTACTATTGGCCTTAGTAATGCAATTTCCTAGGGGATAGTAATTAGATGAGGGGATAAGAAAGACACCATGTTGAACTACCCATTGGATAATAATAACTCCCAAAAAGGCCATAGAATTATTATAAATTATTTTTTAAGGCACTCCAAATATAATAAGTAAACCTTCTTAGAATTTTAGAACATTGGTCTCATTTTCTTCTTTCAATTATACTACCTGTTTCCATCTAGTGAAGTAATATGCAATATTTAGGATCCATTTATGTTCTAACATTGAGAGGAGATAATTAAAAAAATAAATTCCAATACCCATTAGAAAAAAATTTGGTCTAATTTAATTGGTTGGAGAGGTAAGAATACAAGTTTTACTTTCCCTACAAACATAACACATTGTTTGCATTTCCTAACCAATGCATGACAATCAATAAATAGACTAAGCTAATAGTAGCCTCATCTCATTATTTTAAGGGCTATTTTTTTTGAATAATAATTCCCTCTACCATTTCCATCATGAAACTATCAAGAAATCTTTTTTTTTGGCCTAGCTCTATATACCTTAGCAACATGCCATTTATATGTTTCTTAAACAAGACACCATCAATAAAAATAAATGGTATTGAGTGCAATCTAAAATACCTTCTTTTAGGGGCACTTAAATGAGGATGATAGATACCATTTTTGATATATCTTACCATGTCTTGAAACCATATAGGATATGGGGTGTGATTAATTTCAACTTATTCATCATTTGACACCATAACCACCCCATTAGCTTCCTATAAGTCTTGGGCTAGATTCTCACAAAGTCCCTTGCCTTTAACCAGCTTCATGAACTTTATCTCCACATCACACTCCACTAATCTGGTTATCTAACCATCTAATATCTCATTTATATCCTTATTCAAGAGAAATTATTTGATACTTGGATGGTCAACCATCAGATGTATCTTGTTATCAGACAATAATTATCTAAAATTCTTGAGAGACTTTATAACAAAAAATATAAGCTTTTTAATAAAAGAGTACCTTATTTCATGTTATTCCAAGCCATGACTAAATAAGGATATTGGTTTCTAAAAATCCTCTTGATTATGATGCATGAGGATGTCTGAAATGGTGTTGATGATGGCATACTTATACAAGACAAAATCCTTTATGAAATATGGGTTTATGAGTATGGGAGCACTAGATATGGCTCTCGTAATCTCTCCAAAACTCTTCACTCCATCCTTGGTCATATTGAATCTCTAATTATTATTTAGCATAGTTATGAGTGGCAAAATCAGAAATATATCTACTTATGAAAATTATTTTACCTAAGAAGCTTTTCAAAGATTTCTTGTGCTTGGGAAAAGAAAGTACAAGAATTAACTCTATCCTATTAGAATATATACTCATACCATGTTTATAAATCACATGTACAAGAATATTACCTTCATGAACCAATAAGACACATTTTTGGGGATTCAAAGATATCCCAAACTACCTGCACTTTTCAAACACTTTCTTGAGATGAATCATGTGCTCAGTTGAACTCTTTGAGAACATTGTTATGTCATCCAAATAAACAAGTATAAACTTGTTAAGGATGCCCTAAAATTCCATATCCATGGCTCTCTAAAAATTTAGTCAAGCATTACATAGACCAAAGGGCATATTTATATATGAAAATGTCCCCTACTTTGGTCTTCTTCCTTGACCAAAATCTAATTATATCTACTATATCCATCTAACAAGGAAAACCTTTCTGAATCTACAATTGATTGTAAACATTATTTCATAGATGGCAATGGATAGTGGTCTTTGAGAGAGTCCTTCTTCAAGTCATGAAATTCAATACATAGTCTAATCTCATCGTTCCTCTTAAATATTTGAACTAGGTTTGGAACTTGAGTTGAGTGCTTGATTTTAAATATTATAGTTGACTCACTGAGCTTATGAAGCTCTACTCTCATCAAAGGCTCTAGATTTGTATTGATGGGCCTTTGTCTTTGTCTTACTAGCCTAGTTTCATCTTCTAACTCAATGGTGTGTTGATCTAGACTTATATAAAATCCTTTGAGATCACCATATTATCATGCAAACACATTAGTAAAGTTTAAATATAATCCAATAAAAGACTCTTTTTCTATAGGGCTACATACCTTACCCAACTTTAAGCTCTTACTAGTTGTAATATATATGTTGGCATAGTGTTCCTCCTTTGTTAACAATCATATATTTTCATTTCTTAACTCATCATCCCAAATAAATATGTTTTTAAGGGTGACCAACCCATTGGGTATCCTATTTGTCTTTAGTTATACAATCTGATCACCATATTACTATTAGAACTTCTCTTGATTACTTGAGGAAACTCAACCTCTTCTTATAAGAACCTAATAATTTGATTTTTTATCTTAAAATACTTGTCAATTATCATAGTTGTCTATAATATAATGTCTTAAAACTACCTTAATACATGACTAAACCTTTTCACTCTTTATACCAGTTGGGATGCTAAATTGTGCCCCAATGGTAACTAATCTATCTCCATGTTTGTTCTCATTTCTTGATATGGCCTAAATATTAAAATATTGAAAGTCTTCAAGTCCCATACTTTATGATTATAATAATTAAGTAGAGTATTTTTAAATACATTTAGACCTATTACGTGGTGAAATAAGTTCAATATTACCAAAGACTTTTAAGGTGTTAACTTTCATCTTTCTAGCCCACTGCAATCCATGAACTAGTGTCTCATATTCTGTAAAATTGTTTAAACATCAAAATTGAAAATTTATGGAGGAGAAATAAATTTTATTGGTTGGATAAATAAACATAATTAAATAACAATTACAATTTTTATTACGTTCTCCATCAAATTATAACTACCATAGGCCATCACTAGGTTCATCATCCTTAATTAAGGTTAAAATTGGCGTATCATTCTCATGAAGGTAGTAAACACCAACTCCTTCTTCTTCAATTATATTAAGGATCATGATCATGAAAATTAGAGGCCTATTAATCAAATAATAGATATATAACTCCATCTAAATGTGACTCCTCATCCACTTCACTATTTTCTAAGACCTCATTGAAGATGAGACAATTATTATTCACAACACTAGGCATATATGGATCTAAATGGAACCATGTAATAGGTTCATAATGTATATCTATGTTAGTGACATATCTATTTATGAAAATAAAATATGACCAATATAATGACAAGTATCCTCCAATATTTTAAGTGAAATCTCTTCATAAACACATGGAGTAGCAGGGAGACAAGTTCACTACAACTATATCTTACTGAATGGTAACATTGGGACAAGAATGTAGTGTTAACTTCAAGTCCTTGATGATTCCTAGTATATTTTTTGGTGATCCATCTGGTTATAACACTCCTTTAGTGTTTTTCTCATTTACAATACCAAACTTTTCTTTAATATGCATAGGCATAACAGTACTATTGGCTCTACTGTCTATGATACAATTATGGACTAAAATGTCACCAACTATTAAATAGAGATATAAAGGGGAAGTTATTTTATCAATTTTAAGTCAGATTTATCCACTTTTTTCACCTCACGTACCTTTTGTATTGGTTTTTTAGTTGGATAGTCTGAATGTTTTAGAACAACACCTTATTTCTCAACTGGCTCTGGAGGCAATTTGAGAGCTGAAAGCTCTTAAATGAGCATATCCTTTTGTCTTAGAATAACAAGGGAATCCCACATGATAATACTGACATTGGATTTATTCATTTGATATATTATGCTAAATTTAGCTCCACTAACCTTTGGTTGTGCCTTTTGAAACTATTTGATATTTGATACTTTTTTAATTATCATTATGAGTGATTGAAGTATTGATAACATACAAAACCTCATAAATGGCTCTTATTTTAGCTCTATTTAGATTCATAACTTGACTATTTAAATTTATAATCTTAACTTGATTGAATTAAACATGGTCTTCCATCTACCAATTCACATTTATGACATCAGGTTACCTTTTAAATTATGGAATCTCTCTTTGTGATTCCAAACTTATCTCTTGATATTGACCTCCTTAAATTAAAAACTCTTCTAGTGTCATTTATGTCATAGTAATATCTTGTGTCACTAAGACTTGGTTTTGAGCATCATTGGGATTAGGTGGTTGTTAACCTGAATCTTGTATTAAGTTGTTTTAAGAGGTGTGGGAATAATAAATTTTGATTTGGAAGGCATATTGGGATTAAGGGTTGCATATGGTTTACCTTGAGTAATGGCCCCTTATGATTGGTAGGGTGGTATATTTTCCCTGGACCCTTGATAAAGACACATTTAACCTCTAAAAGGTTTGTAGGTCCTCTAATTTTGTTGCTGATGAGGCCTGCCCTAATACTATTATCTATTAAGTTGAACTAGTTCATTCCCAAAAGATTGTATCAAAATTTTTAATTCCATAATATTTAAGGGATGGAATAGGTGTTATAGATGGAATTTAAAGATCTTGATGGAATGGATTAGGTTTTTAATTCTAGTAATATAGGCATTAGGGGTCTTAGAGAAAGTTTACCATCTTGTATCAAGATGGTCTATGATCTTATGGCAACCTCATAGGCATTTGTCAAGGTGATACCACCCATTGATTGTATCATCACACTGATATTATAATTTAAGGGTTTTAGATAGTTCAATAATTCATATTTTAGGGATGGTCTAATTAATGCACATATTCTAGTTTAGGTTTTTTAGAATCCAAGGTTAAAATCTAACATGAACTTGTGAGGGGTTATTTTTATGGCAGTCAACTATTCGACTAAAGATAGGTGATCAAAATTGTCTTTAAATTTCCTAACTAGGGCTAGACCTAATTCATCCCATGTATATATGGAATTTAATGGGATATTTATATATCATTGTAGGGATTTTCCTTTGAATGAAGCAACAAGCAATCTAATATCCATATTATCTTGGATAACATTATGAACTGAACAAAGGCTGGCAACATCCTAGATATGCTCAATAGTAGTTATTTGATACTCTCCTAAGAATAGTTAAATCTTCTTAAGGGTAGGCTATCAAAGTGGGATAAATTAAATGGACTACCTTTATTGAATGAAATAAAGACTTGATTCTAATGGCCATTTGGGTAGTGGGGATTACACTACTTAGGAGAATGGGATGACTAAAAGATGAATACTTATTTTGGGGATAAGTTATTTTCCTTATAAATCTTTCTCTTTTATATGAAATAAAGGGAAAGTCAATGAATTAAAAGGGAATACATTTATTAGCTGACCTTTTAGTAACCTTTGGCATGAGTGTGTTTCTTAGATGATGTTATGAACCTTGAAACTCAAAGAATATTTAGCTTCTAATGATGATGGATGTATTCTTTTGTAAATACCTCTCCTCAGATCCAAACTTCAACTATGCTAAGGAGAATGTCTTTGGGTTTCAATAGTCATGCTATAAACTATTGTGGTCTTAATTTACCCCCATAGAAAGAGTTCTTTAGGCTCCCTCCAACTAAGCCAAAAAATGGGAACAACCTTAGGATTTGGGTGCCCTATGGTGAGGTTAAGCCTCTAAAGAAGGTTGACATCCTTTTGGATCTACAACCTAAATAAACCTTTGACTTAGAAAAAGGAGAGAAATAAACACTAATTATATGAAACCTTGTAAAAGGAGGTGATGCACTAATATTTTGAACACTTATGCTTTCATAATACACACTATATAACACTTCTAAAGTTGTTAAACATCACTTCATTTAATCTTTGAAAAGCTTCCACATGAGTGTTTAAGTAAAAGGTAAGAACTAGATATTAATCTAGCATGGGAGGGTAGTTGTTCACTTCCAATATAATAAATAGACTATATATGCACTTAGAATGACCTATGAGAGATACCAAAAACTTCATGAAGGTGAGGGAATTAAGATAGAGGTAAAGGAAACCATGTATTCAATGAACCACATCAACTATCTCATAACACACACTTTAATTTAGCTTTAAAATGGAGGAATTCAGTCTCTATTATATCAACTAGGTGTTATATTACAAATTTAGAATAACCAAAACATAAGAGTCTCTATTTCTAAGAATATATCTGAGAGTTATCCCTTTCTAATGGGAAATAAAGTGGACTATATAAGAGAAGGGGGAAAGAGAGGGAAATAGGTAGATAGCCATTAATAAATATGGCCTAGCTACTTTTAATTAATTAACATTGATCCAAAGATGTTGATTCAATCCATCATACATGAACAAGTGCCTAAGGACCTTGGAACACCAAACACTCCACTATCTCCCTCAATCATGTTTGATGTTCTTCATGTTATCAAGAAGTTAATTAGGCTTGCTCCTTGATGTTCCATCTAAATTTTTTTACACAACTACCATTTTATCATTAATCATAAATCCTAAATATACATCTATTAAAGATGAAAACCAATCACCTTATTGGTTTTTTCTATAGCCATGATTTCACTAAGGATCTGTAGGCTAGGGATCTTGATCATAAAAAAGACATAAAATTTACATCTAAAAAATTTCAAAAGGTGTTTTAGAGATTTATGACATTATATGATCTCATAGAGTCTACTCCTGGTAACCTAGATCACTCTTGATTTTGCATTTATGTATTTTACCTACTCATGGTAGCAAAATCCTGTGTCTAATGTGTCTAACTTCAAGGCATCCTCTCAAGGTGCTTGTTATATCTAAATACCTAACCATTATAATCTTAGATACGTGTATACATCTTATGCATCCATGGACCTTGATCAAATTGGCCCAATTAATTCCTTGGGAGTCTTTGTTTAGCTCACATAATTACACCACATGGCAGCCTCATGTACATCTTCAGCTCATTGACTCTTTGAATTTACTCATATTATCAATCTATTAAGCCTAGTTAAATACATGCCATAAATTTTTCAAGAGTGTATTATGGTTTTGATACTTGTCACCTTCACATTTTTCCTCAGGAAACTCTAACTAGTTGACATCTTACTCACCATTGATCTTCATTTGTATGATTGAATGTCTTCCATTGATCTATCTTGTCCCACTAACTTTGTTATTTCCCACATGTCATTAGATCTGATCTAAGATTATATGATATTAACACTTTTTATCTCTATTTTCAACCTTAGGATCCATTTGAAATATTTAAACTCAAATGGCTACTTATTGTGGCTCAAATTTAACATCTGTGTGCATGTCTTACTCTGCTAGTTTATTTTTAAAGGCTTATATATTGAGATAACAAACTCATCAAGATAATAAA